>CBVK0100184703.1:0-18870 GCA_900067695.1 Picea abies
GGGGACACCTAGGAGCGATTCTAGGAATGCTTTTAGGTGGGTAAGGGAAATAGGAGTAATTAATTAACTAGTGAAATTAATTTATGGTGCAATGAAGGGGATGGGTGACACATGTACAGGGAGGATTTTTATGAATTAAATTATTGAACAATAAATTAAATGGGATTTTAGGAAAGTAAATGACTTAGAAAATCTATATAAAGGAGGGAGGGGGAGGAGGATGGATCTCTTCGGTTATGGGTAATGTTATGCTGCAAAAAATTAAACTTGAATGACTTAGCTTGTGGGAATTGGGATGCCCAGCTTGGTGAGGAGTGGTAGCTCAGCCTTGTGAGGCGAGCTGGGAGCTAGTTGTTCTCTGATTAGTGTGTGTGGCCCCTTTGCGGCTCGGGGAGCTAAGGGGAAAGAAGAGTACCCCTAGTGTTGGCTGGGAGGTACCGGTGAAGTCTCATCGGTCAGCAAGTGGGAGCTGCACGAAGCGCGCGGGATAACGACTCAGAGTGGACCACTCGGGATACAGTACACTTACTTTTATTTTGCATGGTAGATTTTTATTATACCTCACGCTTTCAATTCTGTATTTTTAATTGGGTAAGGAAATGTCGACTTAGCATTTTAACTGATAACCTAAATTCCCCATAGCCTTAAGCTCGTTGTTGATTGATTCCCTTGGCTTTCGATCCCGGCATGTTGTCCATCCTTTGGTTTTGTTGATCATTGTGAAGAGTTGAGCCTTTTGTCCTCATCCCTAGTTCGTCAGTCCACGCCTGAGCGATCGGCCAGGAGCCGAATCAACGATCGTCACTTCGGTGCACAACGACCTATAGATTCTAATGCCCTGTTTTTTTGTGCGTGGATGATGAGCGAAGGATGTGTTTTCCCAGTAGTTTACCCCTCCTTATCTCTGCGTTGATCTCTGCCTTGCCTCAAACTCTGCATGTTATATCACCTTTGTGTCTTAATTGTTCTCGGCATCTGAAAACTGTGTTTGGTTTTCTCTGCAATTCAACACCCTCAACCACGAAAATTTAACTCTGTGTTTATGTATGTTGTTGGATCAATTTAACTTTGCATTTTTAATTATTGTTGGATACATTTACATTGGCATTTTTTTTATAATGTTGGATGAACTTAACTCTGCGTTATATATGTAGCTGGATCAATTTAACTCTGCGTTTTTTAATATTGTTGGATACATTTAAATCTATGTTTTTATATAATGTTGGATGAATTTAACTCTAATCTGCGTAATGATACCTCCCTGCAACGTAACTTCGTGTTTGTTTTAATGATAGCAATGTTCTCTGCGTTTTTACCTCTGCTCATTAATATTTGAAGACGATTGGAGATTGCGTTGTCCTTTTTTTGGCAGGCCCTTACATTGTTTGGACTACGATTTCTTTTTCCTTCTTATGCATTTAAATTATTGGAAGGTGATTTTCCACTTCTTCAGACTGCATTTCATTTTTATTTGTTGGGCGAATTTCCACTTTGAAAGACACAATCATTGACTAGGTGTTTAACTGGCGATTTACCACTTCTTCAAGCTGTATTTCGTTTTTATTTGTTGGGTGAATTGCCACTTTGAAAGACACAATCATTGCCTGGGTGTTTAACTGGAAATTTGCCACTTCTTCAAACTGCATTTTTTTTTTATTTGTTGGGCAAATTGCCACTTGGAAGACACAATCATTGCCTGGGTGTTTAACTGGCGATTTGCCACTTCTTCATACTGCATTTTGTTTTTATTGTTGGGCGAATTTCCATTTTGAAAGAAACAATCGTTGCCTGGGTGTTTAACTGGCGATTTGCCACTTCTTCAGAATGCATTTCATTTTTATATGTTGGGCGAATTGCCACTTGAAGGACACAATCGTTGCCTGGGTGTTAACTGGTGATTTTCCATTATTAAGACAACATTTATGTAACGACTTATTATTCTGTGACTGCCATTGTTAAGACTGCAATTATGTAACGAATTATATTACTCTGGCGATTGCCATTATTAAGACTATATTATTGCCACGATTTATTGCTCTTCGTTTTTATATCCTGATAGCGTTTTCATGGCTAGATATATTACTCTGGCGATTGCCATTATTAAGACTATATTATTGCCATGATTTATTGCTCTGCATTTTTATATCCTGATAGTGTTTTCATGGCTAGATATATTACTCTGGAAAATGCCATTATTAAGACTACAATCGTTGCATGTTATGCCTGCGATTTGCCAATTGTTACATGGTGAGTTTGGCCACCTATTATGCCTGTGATTTTCCAACTGTCACCTGGTGAGTTGGGCCATTGGTTATGAATTTGATTTGCCCGTGTATTAACCTGGCGATTTTGCTATTTAATCTCTATGTCTTCTTATCTCTTTGCCAACCTTGTCATTTGACCCCTGCCCTTTGCCTACAATGTAATGTATAGCTTTAAATCTCATCGATTTTTGTAATGTATAGATTTTTGTATAAGATTTATGTAATGTATAGCTTTAAATCGAATGTATATGGCATTAAATTTCATTGAATGTATAGCTTGATTTATATGACTTTAAATATCATTGAATGTATAGCTTGATTTATATGGCATTAAATCTCATTGAATGTATAGCGACTTTTATATGTAATGTATAACTTGATTTAGATAGCATTTAGTAATAGCATTAATTCTCGTTGATTAACATCAAGGTGACAATTATTCATACACAGCAAGATAGATTTAAAATTTCATTGAATAGCGTCAATTGGATTTTATTTATAACCACATAACATCATAAAATGGTAGAAAATATAGCATTGAAGTGGCATTAATTATAGACATCGATTACATTCAGGATTAGCCTTTCTAGACAATAACGTCGATTATTTTTTTAAGCAGCGTGGAGCACCTTTAAAATGTCAAGTAGATCACTTATCTTAATGGATAGTTTATAATTGTTGATAAGTGTATTTGATTTGGTTAAGTGCCTTTCTTAGTGCGCATTATGATAACATTTATGACCTTAGTCGCTTGGTAAAAGTTCGACCTTTGCACTTAGACCTATGGCTTATCATTTTTTGGACGGGTTGTTGGCGGAGTCGGGTATTAGCTTAAGCTTTTCCTTTTGATTGTAGTCATCTTGCATCTTGTCGACATGTTGCTTGGAGTATGGGTGTATCCTTCTTGTCAATGTTCGGCTCCTAGCGCATCGGATTTTTCTAGAGTCCTTGGTCAAGTTATGATGTGTCGTGCCAAGGTTATAGTCGTGCCTATCACCTGAGGACGACATGATTCCTAATGAGGGGATCATTGCGTGCCCTAAGGAATAGATGCGAAGGATAACTTGGCCGAGGTCTGTGCTTTCCGTGTGGGTGTTGTTGATCGATGTGAGTTGTTGTTAGCACTTAGGTTGTAACACCTTCATGTGTTTGGTTCGCGCGCCTTGAGGTTCTAGTGATTGGTCTTCAAGGCCATTGTGTCGGGCGGGGATGTTGTCCCTTAGCTTATAAGCATGGTCTTGTTGCGTCAGGCGGGTAGTCATTCCTCCTTGTTGTTTTACGCATGTTTCACCCAGTTTCTCTTGTGTCAGTGCATGGAGTCGTAGTTGTTTGCTGCCTGTTCAGCGGGCGTGGTGCCTGCCGTTAGATGTGTTGTTTAGAGTAATCGTTGAGGTCTCCCCTTTAAAAAATAAAAATTGCACTTTCTGCTTCGCTTATAGTCGTAACAATGGGTTCATTACATATGGTATCAGAGGGGGTTCAACACGCGACATGGGAACACTATGGATTTCGTTGATATGATATTTAATTATAATGTTGCTAATTAAGTTGACTTGTATTCGTGCAGGTAATCATGGTTAGAGGACGTCGCGAAGGCAGACGACGGGGTGGTAGGGGAGGAGGCGCGATGCCTCTAGCAGCATCCACGCCTGAGGGCTCTAACCCCTAGGGAGACAAAAGTTGTTGGGTAGGAGCAGATAGCGGTGAGTGATGTGGTTGGGCTGATGAGATCTTTTCAGTGCATGTCTAAGGCACTGATCAGCCGTTTGGACTGAGATGAGTCCAGGGTGTCGGCACCCCCTGAGGGTCCACCACACGCTCCGGTTGGTACTGGTATCATTCACTACGAACTCGAGAAGGTCAAATTTCCCAAGTTCTTTGGTGCCCCAAATGGCGCAGCCCCCGAGGCATGGTTGGAGAATATGGCAATGTGCTTTGCACTTCGCGACTATACCTCCAACATGAAGGTTCGCATGGTGGTATTTCAATTGAAGGGAAGCGCTCTTCTATGGTGGAATATGCTCATGTCGCAACTGAACATGACCCTCGAAGACGTGTCATGGGAACTGTTTGAGGAATAGTTCTAAGAGAGGTACCTATCATGGGAATTCATTGAGTGTCAACTCAACGAGTTCAACGCCCTACGACAGGGCAGTCGTATAGTGCCTGAGTACGAGGCCCGTTTTATGGAGCTGCTTCGGTATGCTCCGCATCTTAATACTGAGAAACTTAAGGTCAACAAGTTTGTGTTTGGCCTTAATGGTAGCATATGTGCCAAGGTTAGGATTCTAATGCCTCAGACCTTGCATGATGTCGTCCAGAAGGCCCTCATAGTAGAGGAGGAACTTATCAGCAGGGGTCAAAGCAGGACTCCAACAAGACCAGCAGAGCAGGTGTCATCTGGTGGGCAGCAACATCAGACACCATCCAGACATATGCATGGATATCGTGGCTTCCAGAGAGGGTCCACTTTCACTACACCTCGGCGACCAGTGCCTCGGTAGCGGACACCTTATCGGGGACCACAGCATCAGCAGCAACGTCGACCACAACAGCAGCAGTTTAGGCCTGTTCAATAGAACAGACTAGGATTCTAGGTCGGTGAGTCATCATCTTCTACTTCGGGTACTAGGAGTACTGGACCGAAGAAGGGGTGTTGGACGTGTGGGGAGCCACACTACCAACGTGACTGCCCAGTGGAGAGGACTAGAGCGTCTGGATCAGTCGGACCCACTACCGTGGGAGATTTGGGCAAGGCCCATTAGATTCATGCAACGATGAATAACCGCCAAGCAGAGCACTAGTCAACTATGCTCGAGACATCAAGTACTGTCGCTGACCCGACTCTTAGTATTTTGATAGATCCCGGTGCTATCGAGAGTTTCATTTATGGTGCAACGCTAAAAAGGATTAAGGTAAAAGCAGTCGAACAGGATGATTTTAGCTTTGTAGAGATGGCTTCAGGAGCCAAACAAAAGGTTGGAGGAAAGGTTACGGGTTGTACCCTTAACCTGGGAGATTTTGTCACCAGGGTCAACCTGTACGATACGATCTTAGGATCTTATGATGTCATGATCAGTATGGATTGGTTGGAATCACATGAGGCGATACTCAATTGTAAGACAAAACGGTTGAGCTTGGTCGATGATGAGGGACAGAGACGCGTGATTGTAGGTCGGAACCAGGGAGTTTCCCTAAGGTTTATCTCTTCCTTGCAGTTACGGAAGAGCATGCGCAAGGGATGTAATCTTTATGCGATCCTTGCATTGAATGAAAAAGGAGTAGCGGAAGGACTAGAACACCTACCGGTGGTGAGAGAGTTTGCAGACATCTTTCCGGAGGAGTTACCTGGGATGCCGCCAGAAAGGGAATTGGAGTTTACCATAGACCTAAAATCGGGGATTGAACCAATAGCTAGAACGCCTTATCGAATGTCGACCCCAGAGTTACAGGAGTTGAGAATGCAACTGAAGGAGTTGTTGGACCTGGGATCTGTACGTCTGAGTGTGTCACCATGGGGTGCGCCTGTTATCTTCATACGAAAGAAGGATGGGTCATGGAGAATCTGCATTGACTACTGTCAGTTGAACAAGGCAATGATCAAGAATCAATATTCATTGCCAAGGATTGATGATCTATTCGACCAGATGAAGGGTGCGATGGTGTTTTCCAAGATCAATTTGCGATCAGGGTATCACTAGTTACAGATCAAGGAGAATGGCGTCCCTAAGACCGCCTTTAAGACGAGGTTTGGACATTATGAGTTGATTGTTTTACCGTTTGGACTGACAAACGCCCCACGGGTATTTATGAGTTTAATGAATGGGGTGTTCCGCAAGTACTTGGACAAGTTCGTCTAAGTATTCATTGGCGATATTTTGATTTACTCTCAGACGATAGAGGAGCATGACGAGTACTTGCACTTGGTACTATAGTGTCTGTGAGAGCACAAATTGTATGGGAAGTTGTCCAAATGCTCGTTTTATCAATCGAGGATTCACTAATTAGGGCATGTCATCTCCAACGAAGGTATCGTAGTGGACCCAGCAAAGGTCGAAGCCATTATGGAATGGCCTGCATTGACGAATGTCCCGAAAGTGTGCAGCTTCATGGGTTTAGCAATATATTATCGACAGTTCGTCGAGGGATTTTCGAAGATAGCAAATCCGATCACAGAATTGCAGAAGAAAAACAAGAAGTTTGTTTGGACCAAGAAATGTGCGGAAACTTTTCGGAGGCTCAAAGAGTTGTTGACAACAACACCGATACTAAAGGTCCCTGACATGGACGTGGACTTCTTGGTATGCACTGACGCATCCAAGGAAGGATTAGGTGGAGTCTTGATGCAATACGGTCGAGTGATCGCTTACATATCGAAGAAACTGAGAAGGCATGAGGAGAACTATGTGATGCACGATTTGGAGTTGTTAGCCATTCTTTATGCCTTGAAGGTTTGGAGACACTACCTAGTTGGACGAAAATTTGAACTAAAGACATACGATTGTGGACTACAACACATCTTTACGCAAAGCGCCCTGAACGCGCGATAGCGGTGTTGGTCGAAACTGCTTAGCGAGTACGATTTCGAGATTTCTTACATAAAAGGAACAGTGAACTGAGTGGCAGATGCATTGAGTCGGAGACCTCGCATCTTTTCGGTGTTGCCTCTTCAGACGAATCTACGTGAAAAGATTCTAACCTTACAGCGTGATGATGACTAGTACAAGGAGGTCGAGGATTTTATCGGACAAAACAGAATGATGGTACCAAGATTTGAAGGATTTATGTTTGATGATGATGGATTATTGAGGTTTAAAAATCAGATTTTTGTACCACCGAATGACGAGTTGAGGAGCTTGATCCTAAACGAGGCTCATAGAGCAATATACATGGCTCACCCGGGAGTCACGAAGATGAGGGAAGACCTTAAACCCTTATTCTTCTGGAAAGGAATGAAGGCAGACATAGTCAACTATGTGGCCTGATGTCTAGAATGTCAGCAAGTAAAGGTTGAACATACACATCCAACAGGATTACTACAGCCACATGCTATCCCAGAATCGAAATGGCAAGTCATTTCGATGGATTTAATTGTTGGATTTCCACTAACGGCAAGGAGACATGACTTGATTTTTGTGGTAGTCGACACTCTGAGGAAGAGTGCTCATTTTATTCCTGTGCGTACGACATATCAGGCACCTAACATAGCTAGAGTTTTCATCAGTGAGATTGTGAGGTTGCATGGCGTGCCTAAGAGGATTATATCCGATCAAGGATCAGTGTTTACTAGACGATTTTGGACTAGCCCAACTTAACTTTAGTATTGTGTATCACCCAGAGACTGACGGGCAGATTGAACGAACGAACCAGACCTTGGAGGACATGTTGCGCATGTACGTGATGGACCAACAAAAGCATTGGGAAGAATTATTTCCACTGGTGGAATTCGCTTATAACAACAGTTACCAAAACACCATTAAGATGGCGCCTTTCGAGTTTCTTTACGGGTGACCGTGTCAGACGCCTTTGAGTTGGGATTGGCTTGAGGAGAGGGTCCTAGTGGGACCAGAAGTGGTCCAAGAAATGGAAGAGCAAATGCAAACAATAAGACAAAGGATTAAAGAAGCGCAGGATCGGCAAAAGAGTTATGTCGATGCGCACCGTGTCGACCGTAGTTACGAAGTTGGCGATCAAGTCTTCTTGCGGGTAAAACCGCATAAGAGTTCGATCAAGTTTGGAAAGGGAGCTAAACTCTCTCCTAGGTTTGTGGGACCTTTCGAGATTGTGGAAAGAAAGGGGGCCGTGGCCTATCAACTAGCATTGCCTGATTCTTTGAGGCGTATGCACGATGTTTTTCACGTATCTGTTTTGAGACAGTATATTAGTGATCCTACACATGTTATTGACATGAGTTCCTTGCAGGTATCGAACGAGGGGGCGCTCACGGCTGAGCCGATCCGCATCCTGGATCATCCCATTCGACAGCTACAATGTTGAACAGTAGATCAGGTCAAGGTCCAGTGGGACAACTATAGTCCACAGTTGACAACCTGGGAGAACGCATATGATATGCGCCAGCAGTTTCCATTTTTGTTTGATAGATAGACTTATGATACTGTGATACGCCTTATTTCGGCACTTATATACTGCGAAACTTCGGGACGAAGTTTAGACCAAGAGGGGGTGTACGTAACATCCCGCTCTTGCGCGCACTGAGCGAACTTATTCTTTGAGGACACTTGCTTGCAAGTGATCTAGATTATTATACTATTAGGCATTTGATTATGATTATGAGGCGTTATGGATTGATGACATGTTATTTTGTTGTATTGACATAGACAGGTGTTATTGACTCGGTTTTCCTGAGTGTGCAGGATTTTGGACCTCAAGGATGCAGAGGCATCGATGAAACCCCTTGGACTCTGGACCGAGTTAGGGAGTGGACAATTGGGGTTTGATTGTTGCATATATGACGTTTGTGCATCTGATTAGATGATATGATTATGGATATTATTTCTAACATGATTTGTTGATGATGCAGACTAATGATAGCTTGCCGACCAGACTCACATGTGGAGTAGAGGGGTCACGCACGACTACCAGAGATGTTGAGGGAGAGGTATGGATAGCAGCCTTGCCACAGCCTACTAGCACTCTCTTCATGGCTCGAACTGTATGTTAACGACTACCTAGTTCGAGAAGACTCACGATGTCGTGAGGGCCGACTGCGATAGTCACTCACGATTATTCTAAGGGACGCGCAATAAGGCAGGGGCCTTATTACTTAGAGGCCCTTAGTCACCCACAAGATCACCTGACAGAGTATTGACTCCACGGGTTTTTGATGTCTACCAAGTTAGTCAAGAGGCGAGTGGCACCCTTGGAGCACGTAGTGTGTCCTGAAGGGCACATCGCGCAAGAAAAATGGAAAGAGGCGAGTGGCACCCTTGGAGCACGTAGTGCGCCCTGAAGGGCACATCGTGTAAGTAAAATGGAAAGAGGAGAGTGGCACCCTTGGAGCATGTAGTGCATCCTGAATGGCACGTCGCATTGTTAATTAATAAATGGATAAACCTAGATGGCCTTAGGACGAATAACGTGATAAGAAAGATTTAAAACAATTTCCCTAATAAAATGTGGCCCGGCCTAGGAAAATAAAGTCTAGGTCTAAGTGATACTTGTGATAAAAAAATGTATATCTATTTATATAAAAATAAATAAACAATAATGATAATCATCATTAATCATGTGACGAGAAGGGGGTAAGTAATTCAATTAATTTATAAAAATCTTTTGGGGGATAAATTTAAAAAGGGGGGAAAGGGGGAAATAATTGTTTTATCACATATGCTAATTAAAAATTTATTAATTAAATTAAAAATTTATTAATTAAAAAGAAAAAGGGGAAAAAGATAATTTTCTACACCTCCCAATTTGTGTTTTAAATGAAAAGGGAAAGAGGGAAATTTAAAAGAATTAGGAAACTAGGAAAATGCGGGAAACATAAAAAGGAAAGGGGAAACACAATGAAAAAGCAGAAAGACTAACTTAGTAAGGTATCTAGCATTTAAGAACTTTCTAATTTGAACTCAACTAGTATATTAGTAAGGGGGTAAGTCATTGAATTGTGTAAGGGAATATGGGGACACCTAGGAGCGATTCTAGGAATGTTTTTAGGTGGGTGAGGGAAATAGGAGTAATTAATTAATTAATGAAATTAATTTATGATGCAATGAAGGGGATGGGTGACACATGTAATGGGATTTTGGGAAAGTAAATGACTTAGAAACTCTATATAAAGGAGGGAGGAGGAGGATGATGGATCGCTTCGGTTATGCGTAACGTTACGCTACATAAATTTAGACTTGACTGACTTAGCTTGTGGGAGTTGGGATACCCAGCTCGGCGAGGAGTGGTAGCTCGGCCTTGCGAGGCTAGCTAGGAGCTATTTGTTCTCTGGTTAGTGTGTGTGGCCCCTTTGCAACTCGGGGGGCTAAAGGGGAAGAAGAGTACCCCTAGTGTTGGTTGGGAGGTACCAGTGAAGTCTCATCGGTCGGCAAGCGGGAGCTGCACGGAGCGCACGAGATAATGACTCAGAGCTAACGACTCGGGCTGCAGTATGCTTACTTTGATTCTGCATGGTAGATTCTTATTATACCTCACGCTTTCAATTATGTATTTTTAATTGGGTAAGGAAATGTTGACTTAGCATTTTAACTGATAACCTAAATTCCCCATAGCCTTAAGCTCGTTGTTGATTGATTCCCTTGGATTTCGATCCTTGCATGTTGTGTTGTCCTTTAGTTTTGTTGATTGTTGTGAAGAGTTTATCCTTTCGTCCTCATCCCTAGTTCTTCAGTCCACACCTGAGCAGTCGGTCAGGAGCCGAATCAACGGTCGTCACTTCGGTGCACAGCGACCTATACATTCTAATGCCCTACTTTTATGTGCATGGATGATGAGCGAATGATGTGTTTGCCCAGCAGTTTACCCCTCCTTATCTCTGCGTTGATCTCCACCTTGCCTCGGTCTCTGCATGTTATATCACCTCTGCATCTTAATCGTTCCCCGCATCTAAAAACTATATTTGGTTTTCTCTGCAATTCAACACCCTCAACCACAAAAATTTAACTCTGCGTGTATGTATGTTGTTGGATCAATTTAACTCTGCATTTTTAATTATTGTTGGATACATTTACATCTATGTTTTTTTTATAATGTTGGATCAATTTAACTCTGTGTTTTTAAATATTGTTGGATACATTTAAATCTGTGTTTTTATATAATGTTGGATGAATTTAACTCTGCATTTTTACTTATTGTTGGATAACTTAAATCTGCGTAGTGATACCTCCCTGCAACTTAACTCCGAGTTTGTTTTAATGATAGAAATGTTCTTTGTGTTTTTACCTCTGCTCATTAACATTTGAAGACGATTGGAGACTACGTTGTCCTTTTGTTGACAGGCCCTTACATTGTTTGGACTGCAATTTCTTTTTCCTTCTTATGCATTTAAATTATTGGAAGGCGATTTGCCACTTCTTCAGACTGCATTTCGTTTTTATTTGTTGGGTGAATTGCCACTTTGAAAGACACAATCATTGCCTGGGTGTTTAACTGGCGATTTTCCACTTCTTCAGACTGCATTTCATTTTTATTTGTTGGACGAATTGCCACTTTGAAAGACACAATCGTTGCCTGGGTGTTTAACTAGTGATTTGCCACTTCTTCAGACTGCATTTCATTTTTATTTGTTGGGCGAATTGCCACTTGGAAGACACAATCATTGCCTGGGTGTTTAACTAGCGATTTTCCACTTCTTCATACTGCATTTCATTTTTATTGTTGGGCAAATTGCCACTTTGAAAGACACAATCGTTGCCTGGGTGTTTAACTGGCGATTTGCCACTTCTTCAGACTGCATTTCGTTTTTATATGTTGGGCGAATTGCCACTTGAAGGACACAATCATTGTCTGGGTGTTAATTGAGGATTTGTCATTATTAAGACTGCATTTATGTAACGACTTATTGCTCTGTGACTGCCATTGTCAAGACTTCAATTATGTAATGAATTATATTACTCTGGCGATTGCCATTATTAAGACTGTATTATTGCCACGATTTATTGCTCTGCGTTTTTATATCCTTAGAGCGTTTTCATGGCTAGATATATTACTCTGACGATTGTCATTATTAAGACTACAATCGTTGCATGTTATGCTTGCAATTTTCCAATTGTTACTTGGAGAGTTTGGCCACCTGTTATGCCTGACATTTGCCAACTATTACCTGGCGAGTTGGGCCCCTGGTTATGACTGTGATTTGCCCATGTATGAACCTAGGGATTTTTCTATTTAATCTTAGCGTCTTCTTGTTTCTTTGCCAACCTTGTCATTTGACCCCTGCCCTTTGCCTGCGATGTAATGTATAGCTTTAAATCTCATCGATTTCTGTAATGTATAGATTTTTGTATAAGATTTTTGTAATGTATAGCTTTAAATCTCATTAAATGTAAATGGAATTAAATCCCATTGAATGCATATGGCAGTAATTTCCATCGAATGGATATGGCATTAAATCTCATTGAATGTATAGCGACTTTTATATGTAATGTATAACTTGATTTAGATAGTGTTTAGTAATAGCATTAATTCTCGTTGATTAACATCGAGGTGACTATTATTCATACACAACAAGATAGCTTAAAATTTTCATTGAATAGCGTCAATTGGCTTTTATTTATAACCACATAACAACATAAAACGGTAAAAAATATAGCATTGAAGGGGCATTAATTATAGACATCGATCAAATTTAGGATTAGCCTTTCTAGACAATAATGTCTATTCTTTTTTTAAGCAGCATGGAGCACCTTTAAAATGTCAAGTAGATCACTTATCTTAATGGATAGTTTATAATTGTTGATAAGTGTATTTGATTTGGTTAAGTGTCTTTCTTAGTGCGCATTATGATAACATTTATGACCTTAGTCGCTTGGTAACAGTTCGGCCTTCGCACTTAGACCTCTGGCATATCAATTTTTGGACGGGTTGTTGGCGGAGTCGGGTATTAGCTTGAGATTTTCCTTTTGATTGTAGTAATCTTGCATCTTGTCGACTTGTTGCTTGGGGTATGGGTGTATCCTTCTTGTCAATGTTTGGCTCCTAGCGCATCAGAGTTTTCTAGAGTCCTTGGTCCAGTTATGATGTGTCGTGCCAAGGTTATAGTCGTGCCTATCACCTGAGGATGACATGATTCTTGATGAGGGGATCATTGTGCGCCCTAATGAATAGAGGCGAAGGATAACTTGGTCGAGGTTTGTGCTTTCCGTGTGGGTGTTGTTGATCGATGTGAGTTGTTGTTAGTGCTTAGGTTGTAACGTCTTCATGTGTTTGGTTCACGCGCCTTGAGGTTCTAGTGATTAGTCATCAAGGTCATTATGTCGAGCGGGGATGTTGTCCGTTAGCATATAGGCGTGGTCTTGTTGCATCGGGCGGGCAGTCGTTCCTACTTATTGTTTTACGCCTGTTTCACCCAGTTGCTCTTGTGCCAGTGCGTGGATTTGTAGTTGTCTGATGCATGTTCAGCGGACGTGGTGCTCGCCGTCAAATGCGTTGTTTGGCTGTAATCGTTGAGGTCTCCCCTTTAAAAAATAAATGCACTTTTTGCTTCTCTTATAGTCCTAACGATGGGTTCGTTACACTTAGAGTAATAAAAAAAATGATATCAAAAGAAAGATATTTTGAATGATCATAAGCTCACAGCATATCCCTCGGTCTCAACGTTGTCACACATTTCGTGGATTAAAAATTTGAGTCTGTATGCTCAAGATATCCAGGTTTTTGTCTAACCGCCCAAAGAGCGCTTCTTCCATGTGCAACAAAGCTATTTTTTTTTTTGAAGCATGATTAATGTCTTGGAAACACACATTTCTTAGAACCGTGTTCATTTTCTTGGAACCTTCATTTCTTGGGATTACATTACTACTCTTGTTTCCATACTCATTTCCTACACTTTCCACCCCACTCTTCCATACTTAGAATTTTTTCACTTCTATACTCTCCTTCCTCTCCTCTCTTACACTCTCTACCACTTTACTCTACTATTCTTCAACACTTAGATTATTTTTCAATCCACCCACTCCTCTCTTATAACTCCCCCCCAACTTTACTTAATTTTATTTTATGTTCTCCATGTTCCCTCTCTACACTACTTATCACTCCACTTCACCCCCCTCTTCTCCCATACTATCCCATACTTATATTTTTTCTCCCTCACTTCATTCTAAACACCGTGGGTTCATACCCCCTTATCCCTCCACACCCCCCTCACCTCTAACAACCTGCTCCTTTTCCAACACTTATATTTGTTTTCCCATCCCCCTCACTCCACTGCCCTCTTCCCTCACAATCGTGGGTTCACACCCCCCTCAACTCCACTTCACCCCCTTCTTCTCTCATACTATCCCATACTTAGATTTGTTCTCCCTCACTTCATTCCAAACACCACGGTTTCACACCCCCTTATCCCTCTTGACCTCCCTCACCTCCAACAACCCGTTCCTTTTCCAACACTATTTTTTTTTCTCATCCCCCTCACTCCACACCACTCCCCTCTTCCCTCACCATAGAGGATTCACACCCCCCTCACCTCCGACAACCCACCATTACTCCACTCTCTTACCTCACTCCTTTCTCATCCCATCTCCCCCTCCCTTAACTAATTTCCCAAGTTAATTCCAAGACATATTTAACCCTGACACATGGCATCCAATCAAACTATGATAAGTGGCAAACATGACATCCAATCACACAAGGACACATGGAGACCAATCATCTTATGACACATGGCAACCTATCTCACTATGACACATGGCGATGACGTGGATGTTGACTAGGCACTTAGTGGATTAGCAACCAATCAAACTACAACATGTGGCAGACATGACATCCAATCACACGAGGACACATGGAGACCAATCATCTTATGAAACGTGGCATCCTATGGCAACCTATATCATTATGACGCATGGCAATGACGTGGATGTTGACTCACTGTTGACTGGATGCTTAGTGGAAGTTGACTAGGCCATCAAAATTTTATTTAAATCATGAATTTCCTGAGGGTCAATCTCCATAGTCTCTTCTTCTTTCACATGAATCATATGGATAAGCTTTATTATATAAACATTTAACTCTCAATCTCCACAATGCATGTGGGATTGAATTTCCTTTTAAAAAAACGAATTGAGATGAAGGACCAGGATTAACCCACGAATTGATGAATGACTATGGAGCAACAATTTTTCGAAGGTCATATCTTGATATCCATGCTCGATTTTCAGCAAACTATACCTCGTTGGAAACGTAATTTGACAAGGAACATGATAGAACAGGTTTCAAGGGCTGAAATTGGCCATGATTTTGTCAAAATTTGATAAAAAAAAAAAAAAAAAAAAAAAAAAAAAAAAAAAAAAAAAAAAAAAAAANAAAAAAAAAAAAAAAAAAAAAAAAAAAAAAAAAAAAAAAAAAAAAAAAAACAATCAGTTATGTTTTCATGGTTTGTTGATAACTCTGCTTGGTACCTTGACTTCCTGAGCTTATATCTTGAAATCTAGAACTCCAAATCTCACTCAGGAGGACTCATTGGAAAGTTGGGATAATGAAAATTGCATCTAAAATGGTTTTAATCATTGAAAGGTCAAATATCTTGCTCAAAAAATTAAAACACAGTCCACTTTAAAAAAGACAGTCAATTAAAAATTTTCAATATAAAAGTTTATTAAAAACTTTTATTAAAGACGAAATGGGCCCCACTTCAAGGTACGAATTTCAATGATACAAATTCATTAATGAGGCTTCAATGAGTCATTAATTAAAGTGGTTACTTCAAGAAGAAAAACATGGAAGTTGCGAAAAAGACCAAAACCCTAACTACTTCAACAAGCATTGGAAACAATTTTAAAAGAAGGAAGCATCATAAAAGAAGGGTTAGAAGCAGGCAATAAAAAAAACAGAATAGAAGGGTCCAACAATCAACATCCAACCCATTCTTTGATCAATAAATAAAGATATACATTCTTATTTTTCTTCTTCTACATCATTTTCTCAAGGCTTTATGCTTGTATTTCTTAACCGAGCATAAGGTTGAGTTTTTGTTGTTTCTTTTGTATTCTTCCAAGACATTTCTCTATACGATCATGGAGTATTTACAGCCATGTATGTGACTGTCAGATGTAAGCCAGGATTGTCTATTTGATTCATGGAGATTTAGTCCTTGTGCTTGACAAGCTTTATTTCCAAAGATTTAGTCAATTGGCTTGTTGAGAGTTTTGTAGTGTTGAATATCTTTATGAAACTCCACAAAGAACTACTTCGAGGTATCACTTAAATGATTTCTCAGATCTTGGGATCTCTGAGCATGAGATTTTTAAATTATGCCCATCAAATTCTTTTCAGTTTTGAATGCAGTACTCATTTAAAGTTCTCTGAAATGATCAAAACCATTTCATCATTTTTCTTGTGAGAAGATATGGATGTATTCTCTACTCACATGTGATTTAGAGGGTTGTATAAATGATGTTGAGTATACATATATTTTGATATTCAATCCTTTCTTCAACCTTTTATTGTTAAGAAACTACTTGTTGCACATAAAAATCAGATCTGGTTATCAAGAACCATTCCATATACAAATCAAAGAAATAAAGATTTGGGGTTTGGCATTCTCGCCAATCCAAGAGTATCAAGATTATCTTTTAGCCAAGGAGGAGTACCGCCTCTATAAAAATGCAGGGGGATTCATATCCTCGTGAGGTTGTTGTTTGGATCTTAATAGGCCTAAACATCAACACCTTATTTATAAGGAAACCCTAGCAGTCAAATAGTCCAAAAAGTGAAAAGTCATGTCTACAAGTGAGGCCGACCCCTCAATTTGCCTCTACAAATGATAAATCACGTCAAAAAACTATAAGAATGCCCTCCTAGGTCACACGTGCAGTGACATCATGCTCCAAGAGGATACGTGAAGGCCTTCCAAGGCCATGTGTCATTGTTTCATGGTGCAATCATGGTAGGAAGTGCATCTCCTCATCTATGGTCATGTCACATCGTCAATGGTACCCCAAGTGGTCATCAAGCCCCATCATCGTCAAACCCTAAAGTGTGATGTCATCATCAAAGGAGGGCCAATGTCCAAGGTCCAAAGCACAACATCCAAGGTGCAGAGGAGTGTATCTCATCTCTGCAAGACATCCAACTGTCCACTAGTGCAACATCCTCCATCCAATGAGTAATAATCATTGGGGTAAAATGCCCAACATGAGGGCTTCCAGCCCATCTGTGTGCCACCATAACCAAATCCACCAAAACCAAGCCCATCTATCCAACGTCCAAGGTCCTGAATATATGAGAGCCATTGTCTGAATGTGTCAAGTCATTGGGTGACTCACTGCTCTACATCACATGTGCCTGCTCTACTAGGAGCAAAGTTCCACAGAGGAGTCTGGAATATATGGGGCCGATCCCACTTGGGATTTTTTTGTGGATGCGGTAAAAGAACAGTATTACCGTGTCGGTAACTATGAGGACCAGTACATGAGATGGACCACACTGTGGCAAGAGAGGGGCCAAGCAGTTTCGGAGTTCACCAATACCTTCCATACCTTACGCACCAAGCTAGGTATCAAAGACTCCGAGCGACATTTGGTTCTGAAATACCGTGGGGCTCTACACAGATACATCCAAACTGAAATGGATTTTTTGGACATCTCATCACTCGGTGTTGCTTATCGATATGCTGTTAAAATTGAGCAGAAATTTAAGTACCAGAACAAACGGGAATTCGGGTCTGCAAATCCGCAACAACCACAGTATGACAAAGACGGCCCGAACAAACAGTCTCCCGAAAACCAGTCCAAGACACAGGAAAAGAAGGATCACGGGAAGACAAAGAAGGACACCAGAAAATGGTGCGAGTTCCACAAAATCCCTTGGCACAACACCGATGAATGTCGCTCAAAACAGTCATTGGTGGCCGAGATCAAAGACAAGGAGCCAAAACTTGATTCAGAAACTGATTCTGAAAATAATGGTAAAAGACAAATCATTGACGCAAACCCCACTACTATTATCGCGACCGCAGCAATTCAACCAAAAGAACCAACAGATCCTGAAGAGGGGGAGCATCTTTTTCATTCATAGATGTGGGTGAAGGGGACCCCGCTGCATTTTATTGTTGATAGCGGAAGCCAAAAGAACCTCATCTCAGCAGAGGTTGTCAAACAGTTGGGATTGTCAACAACACCACACTCGCAGCCATACAACATCGGGTGGCTTCGCCAAGGATGAGATCTTCGTGTCAACCAGCAGTGTCGATTGTCATATGGCATCCAACCCTTCAAGGATGAGGTATTATGTGATGTTTCCCCACTCGATGTCTGTGATGTGCTCTTGGGCCAACCATATATGTGGAGACGCCATGTTGTTTATGAGTCTCGACCCCGTAGTGTCATTGTTACTTTGGGGGGTCATCTCTACAGAATACCAGAGGTAGTTCCGACTACTGTTCAACCTAAAAAGTGTCGCAAGGTAGTATCTCATACTGCAAAATTCAGCTTCTTCACAATCTGTTCAAAAGGAGAACAAAAGGACATGCAACCACTACATCCTTGCCCCAAACACCTTATATCCAACAGAAGCAGGTCGACAGGGCTGCAGCAAAGTGAAAAGATTCATTCTGCACATCGTCCTCTCATGTATCTTGACTTGTTGAGCAACCTCAACCGCAACAGGTTCATGACAGATTTCCATAAACTGTGCAGCGCGACGTCTCCAGCAAGACAAGCAACTCACCAAGATGCAGATTCAACAAATGCTTTTCCCTCCCCCCAGGAACTCAACGCAATGGAGACCATTACTTCCTAAGAAGGGAGGATTGATCCATGTGGATATCAGTGGCCACCCACCTTTTCCAAATGGCTCAAAATGACTTTCTGGCAATTTTGGCAATTTACTATTTTTAGCAGGTTTTAACTTCCGGGGCCCAAACCATTTTGAGGGCCCAAATGAAGGTTTTTTGAGATTGAGGTTCTCAATGATAGCCGAA
>CBVK0100184704.1:0-12759 GCA_900067695.1 Picea abies
ATCATGGGGACATGAAGCCATGACCTACTTGTGTGTTGGCTCACTAGGGTTTCAATGATTAAGCACAATAATAACAATGTAACTATACATGTAAGATATTTAATCAACAACCATTCAATCAAGAAGTTTTGATGAGAAAAATAGTTACAAATTCATGAAAAAGCTTATCAAACCCTAGTTGTAAGACCTTCCAATGATAAGAACACCATATGCATGCCAAAAATGATCCTCCCAAGTGTAGCACCTCACTCCAAGAGAAAATATCCAAGACAAAAGAATAAAAAGAGTCACTCTCACCAAGAGAGAAAGTTGTGTTATCTCCAAATGAGGCTAAAACGTCCTCAATTTATATCGTCCTCATGACCTTTAATTAACAATTAGGTCATTAAAAATAGCCGACAAGGCTGACTTTACAATATTTCATTATTTGTCACTTAAAATGCTAAAAACGTCAAAATAGAGCTAAAATGAGAGATGTCAGGCCCCTCTGGGGGAGACGTTGGCCCTTTTTGGGCATGATCGGCATCCAAGAAGCAAGACGTTGGCCCCTCTGGGCCTCCTGCAAGCTACCACATGTGTGACAAGGTCCAAACACACTGCCACATCCTTCAGGAAATGTCTAGTCTACTATGGTGGCGTCTTGTCGATCAAAACCATCATACCACCTGCAAGGGCTGGTCCCCCATAGGTCAATCTCTGCTAAAGCATCCTGATGAGGGTGTCCTTCTTCTTCTCCATGCAAGGGCTTGTCACAACTCTGTCCTGCCTTTGCCATCCCAGCAACCATCTGATGGTCTCTTCAGCCCCATGGAGGTTCGAGCTAATCATCTCCCCATGTGCACCGATCCTCTGGTACCTGTCCACTAGGTATGGTCCTACACATCAAAGACTACGCCCTCCATGGGATCATCAGTCCTAGATATCATAGCAATGTAAATCATATCTCATCATTAAAGTTATCAAACATATGCATGAAATCCCTAACAAATAATCTAAGAGCTCAAAGACATTACACAGATCTACTATACAAAGCTGAGGAAACCAAAATAACAACCTATTGGGCTAGTACCCACAAGAGATGGAAAGTTTCCTCAAAGGATCATTCAAGCAATGTGTAATGAGATGATATGGTTTTAGGGATGTCCAGTCATAGTAAGACCAAGGGCTGGTGTTGTCCATGGGTACCTTTGTAGGAGGTGAGCTATACCCATCATGGATGCATTTTTTCCAAGCCCTTTATTTGCCTTATCTTTCTTTTATAGCTTTTTACTACAAGGTCTGACCAGGACACTGCCTTGGCTTGGTGGCCAGAGTTGATAGCGTTACCCACTAGTATCTTCGCAGAAATGAGAAGGTTGGCTTATGATGAGACCCCCTTTCCTTTGGTCATGCAACCAAAGGTCACTGCCCTGGTTTGGTGACTAGATGGTGGCAATGTCATACTGCTAATTACCTATGAACATAATGGGCTGGCTCGTGATGAGACCTCCCATCCTCTTGGTTAGGTCTTGCATTATTTATTTTATCATTTTTCTTAGGGTCCCTCAGTTTCTTATCGAGAGGCTTTTTATTGCCTTCTCGGGGATCCCCTGGGTGAAGCATATCTAGGTTTTATTTCGTATGGATTTTATCTTTTACCAGTTCCTTTTACCCCTGGACCTTTAGCCCCTTCTTCCCACAAGACAAGATGTACCTTGAGAGGTCATCCTAATGGCCAGACTAGGGGAATGGGATGGACGAGCGGGGTATAAGATGTAAAAGTGATAAGATGGTGGGAGTGGACGATGGCTCTGAAAATCCCTGTTGGTGGCTAACCAAAACCCATGAATACCAGCTTGCTAAGTTACCCCATCAATCACCCCAACAATGGTCAAGTGGATTAGTGTAAGATCCAAGCAGTCATCCAAAATGAAAGGAACCTAATGCATACATAAGAAGGTTATAACAATCAAATATGACACATACCATGATACCTCGGACCAATTACCTCATGGAGCAAGATTCCTCTCTGATGCAAGCCTAGGTCGGTGGTGATGGAAGCTGCTACTGCTGACAGGACAAGTCTGGCTGAGAAGAAGAAAGATGGGCCCTCCTCAAGTCACTCCTGCTCTCAGTACTCCATTTCTAGGATCATTTGGGCCTCGAGACAGGATCTCCTAGTTATCCCTAGATATCGGGGATAACAGTCTTCTAAGTGGTTAAAACCACTTTAATTAGGCCTAGGGGCTGACTTTTTAATTTTCATAATACAATTAGAGTTTGACCAATCCACAAAAGGAGATTTGGTCAATTACAATTACCAACATGATCAATCAACAAAAGGGGATTGATATAATGAATAATAACATAATAATAAATAGAATACTCTTTGCAGATACAATATTTCAACACTTCCCCTTAACAACAAGGGTATTCTACAAAATCATCAAAAGAGAGAGAGGGAAACAACATTAAAATCATATGGAACACTGGCTGGCATATCTATAAATAATCATAAATGTTTTTCATCATCAATATCTTCATCCACAACAAGGAGATGGAATGGAATCATCGTCATCTACATCAACATGGATCAGTACAACACTAATACATCATCATCATCAATAACAACACAAGAATTATACAACATCAACAACAACAACATCATAGCATGAAGGTTGGAGCATCATCAACATGAACACTAAGTTGGAGATGTTCATAATGAATTTGACATCTCAACAACATCAACATGGAGTTGGAAATATTCAGCACAAGGTTGGCATTTCAACAAAATCAACATGAAGCTGTAAATATTCAACATGAGGTTCACATCTCAACAACATCAGCAAGAAGCTGGAAATATTCAACACGAGGATGGAATCTTAACAACATCAGCATGAAGATGGAAATATTCAACATAAGGCTGGCATCTCAACAACATCAGTACAAAGATGGAAATATTCAGCACAAGGTTGGCATATCAAAAACATCAACATGAAGCTAGAAATATTCAACACTAGGATGGCATCACAACAACATCAACACGAAGCTGAAAATATTCAACACTAGGTTGGCATCAACACTACTCCCCCTTTCAAGGGAGGTCCTTTCGGATTACACCAAGATTGTCTCGAAATTTCTTAAAATTTACACGAGACAGAGGCTTGGTCAACACATCAACAACCTATTCATCTGTGCCAACATAATGGAGCTTTATGGCTCCTCTCTGCACCATATCATGAATTAAGTGATATCGGATCTCTATGTGCTTCAAATCATCATGGAACACATCATATTTATACAACCATGGTTATCACATAGGATCACAATGTCTTCCTTCTCCATATCAAATAGATCTGTCAACAACATCTGAAACAATATGGATTCACCATTGGTGGAACATGTTGCAATATATTTCTCTTTTGTCGTGCTAAGAGCAATACTTGATTGCTTACTACTCTACCATGAGATCATGGCTGACCCCAGAATGAAAAAACATCCTGAAATTATCTTTCTATCAGAAACACTTCTAGATCAATCGAAATAAGTATATCCATACAATTTGACGTCATGATCTCTAGTATAAAAGAGACCAAAATCCAACACACCCTTAAGATATCTCATCAAATGTTTTGTAGCTACAAGTTGAAAACGTCTAGGCTTTATCAGATATTAACTCAAAGGTGTTCACAACAAAACATATATCCAATCTAGTATTCATCAGATACATCAACGAACCAATAATCTATCTATACAGAGTAACATCAACCAACTCTGACGAATTATCAACCAAGAGCTTCAATTTTGTTTCGTGTATTCATGGATTTATATTCCAACATATCAAACCTCATCAGTATTTCAACTACATACTTCCCTTAGTTAAGGAAGATCTTCTCTGGGCTTTGCTAAACTTCAAGACCTAAGAGATAATGCATTAGGTCTTTCATCAAACTATGTAGCGAGCTTCTTCTGCAATATGTGATGATCTTTTCTTCATATTTTTCAAGAATACATCATCTGCAAATAGTAGCTACATCACTGGCTCATCATTCATAACCTTGAAGTACATGCTATAATTATCTTTTCTCTTGGTAAAGCCCAAGCTTCTCAGGAAACTATCAATTCTTTCATATCAATCTCTAGGAGCTTGCTTCAACCTGTACAAAGCCTTATTTCAACCGACAAACATGAATATTTCAATCTTCAAATCCAATTTTTCACATCATATTGTACCATCCCGATACACTTGCTTCAAATTCAACTTAATGTGCACAATCATGTGCTATCTCTATGTGCTTTATGCAAAGCACTATCTGTGTTACTGTCTGTGAGTATGTCCTCTACTCTCTCTGCAATTGTTCCTCTGGAAGTGGGACTCTACACCAGTATTTTATCTGAAGTTGAGAATGGCTGCTCCATTCTCACTATGACTACTAAAACCTTTGAGTAACTCATCTATTCTATCACAACAACAACTTCATCTGAAATTGAGAGTGGCGCAATAACCAATATTGAATATAAATCTTCTTCTTTCATGGAGGTAACTCTATATTTTAGTGTAGTCATGTCTCCAAGAATCAACTAATGCACTGCACCAACTTCCACTCAATTTTAAATATGTAGATTTCTCCCCCTGCATCTCATACTATATATGAAACATGGTTGTTCTGGTTGTCTTCATGAATATTGGAACTATTTCTTCAATTATTGGAGTAAGTGTCTTTTCATAGCCTCCTCCCTCTTGTTGGGAGAATCCTCTAGAGACACATTAGGATTTGTACATCTACAACATGCTTGATCCGTTGGATCAATCTTGGAAGTCAATACTGACTTCTCTTCTAGTCTCACAAAAAAATCCATATCATAGTCTTTATGACTGGCTTCCTTCTCTGCCACTGAAACAAGGGAATCCTTTTAGGATATTTCATATCTCCTAGAAGCTACGCTCTAGTCTTCTCATGGAATCTGTCTCCCAGTCCTGGAAGTTGTCTCTTCATCTGATCCTTTCTGAGATCAGGCTTACTCTTGATTTATTATGAGTCTACAAGGAATTCATCATCTCTTATGGGGTATACTTGGTGTTGAATACCAAGTCTAAATATGAAAGGTTGAGTCATACTTCAAACGAGTTCTACTTCCCATCAAGGTGGCTTCATTATCCTTTGACCAAGTCTTCTGTGAGTTCTTGTTCTAATGTTTGGCTATCTTTGGAGCCTTCTACTCCTTACAATCAATCTCCATATGAGATACTTTGGATCTCAAAAATAACTTCTTCTTCATGTTCTTTGGTACATGGATGTATACCGTCATGTACACGAATTCGATAGTCTACTTCATGTCTAATATAATATGTTTCCTTATGCAACCTTCACTATAGCTTCCTCGGGGTTATCACCTATGACATGAAACAAGGTCAACAAAACAACAAGAAAGAATAATACTCTTTTGATAATAGTAATAAAACAATAGCATGAATAACCACCACAATATCTCCTTTAGAGCTATTACTAGTGACCTTCCTGAAACAAAGATCAAAAGTAAGAAATACGATATGAAATGAGATCAACACTATTCTAGTGTTGTGATAAAATATTCCTCCATGGTAACCTAGAACCAACATAGGAAGTTTCTTCTAGAGGAGATGTTAGTTGTATCTGGTAAATGATTACATTAAGCATTTATCTCAATATGCTCACATGCTACCAAGTATAATATTTTTCAAGGATTGCTACCTCAACTATAGTGTTTACTTGTAAAGGGGTAGTTATCAACTTGTCATGTGCAACTTTGAATCTTATCAACTCAATTAATCAAATATGGAACTTGTAGTTTTGTCCTCAAGAATGAGTGTGTTTCTTTTCTTTCAAGTCTCATTCACTCAAGATGACAAGTTCTTTCTTCAACATGTCTTCTGTACTAAGACAATATGTTATCTTGACAAAAATCTAAGTTAGAGAATAAGATCTATAAACTCCACTTTAATCAACCTTGATAATTTTGACCAATGGTTAGTATTATTTCAACATAACACCTAGATGTTCATAAGGTCAAAATAATGTCATAAAAAATAGATGGATATCAAGATAATCAAACATGGGGTGCATTAGTCTTCTGAGTATGTTGGATCTAAGATCCTTCTGGATCTATGATAGAAGATCCTTTCTCCTACAAGTACCACTTAAAATAATATAGTTGAAACATATGTAAGTACATACCTATGATAGTATCGGCAGGTGGTGGTACCATCCAGTTAGTATCGGCAGGTGGTGGTACCATCCAGTAGTAGTGGTGATAGGTAACAAACCTTCAAAACTTCAGAGGTGTTTCAACTCTACGGTTGGCCAACACTTTACAAAATATTTCACTACAACTCGAACTGCAACTTGTACTACAACTGGTACTTTCACTGTAACTTAGGGTTTTATGAGAAAACCCTAATTTTTCAAACTGCAAAATTTGAAATTTTGATCTAGGGGCTAGATGCACCGAGCTAAGTCGATTAAGCTGGTGCAGTTATATTTTTGAAAATCCAAATTTTACCCCTTGAAACTGAGGTTGTAGAAATATGGACTGCTACTTCTGATACTGGTTCTGGTTTCTTGGTTTTTTTGGTTTTTTGGTTTTCTAGTACTTCCAGTTTTTCAGTTTTTTGGTACGAGTCAAAACTAGGGTTTTACTTTTTGGAGTATATGACCACTGAAAAGGTGCACTCAAGGTTCCAAAGAGTTCCCTAGTCTAGGGTTCACTTTTCTAGATGGTTTCTTTAACAAAAAGCCCTAATTTTCTTGTACGACAACATTGACATTTTTCTTTATCTAATGAATGATGCTCTCTTCATCTTAGCTCTGATACAATGTTAATTTTTGACATATTATTAGGTTTCTTTCCAATTTACTAGATAACAATAGCATAGGTAAGATCATTGAGAGAAACAAAATCACAAGATACACATCATTTATCCTGGAAAACCCTCATGGGGGAGAAAACCCAACAAAAACTTCCTTAATATAGATATCCAATATAGTTCCAATACAATAAACCAAAAACACTAGAGAATATCCAACACTGAGAAATGCACCTCTCTCTCCCTTCTTCTCCCAATTGCAGCTACCAAACTTGTGCACTAGATGATCGAATGAGTGAGTGAGATAATGAGGCATTGGCTTCCTTTATTTACACTAGTTGGCAGGTGCTGGAAAGGTGTCTCTTCACTGGGCAGGGACAACTTGTCTTCTTAGTGGTTAAACCCACTTCAATTAGGCCTGGGGGGCAACTTCTTAATTTTCATAATACAATTAGGGTTTGACCAATCTACAAAAGGAGATTTGGTCAATTACAATGACCAACATGATCAATCCACAAAATGGGACTTATATAATGAACAATGACTCAATAATAAATATAATACTCTTTTCATTTACAATATTTAAACATGAACAAAGAAGTGCAAAGAATATATGAGTCGATTCAATAAAGAAGCCTTCAAATCTCCATGAAATTGAGAAAGCATGTTTTTCTAACTAATACAAAATTAAATAACATCACATAGAAACAAGAAAAATAATAAAACACAAATTCACAACACAAAGACAAAAACACAACACACACATGAAACACAACCACATAGAAATATACACACATGAAGTGCTTCCAATACAAAAACAATATAGTACAGGGACAATGCAAATGCTAGAGGAAGAGGATGTAGACAAAAACATTTAAATTATTTCATTGTAAATTCATACACACACACACACACACACACACACACACATATTCCACCCCTCCTCTACCATTAGAGGAACAAATTAGCATCACAATTTATCTCCAAAAAAAAATTGATCCACTGATCCAAATTATTTTCGGCACGAAATGAGAGCTGAGATATAATAAAGAAATGCACATAGATATTGCAGATATTCAATAATATAATAGAAATGTATCATAGATACACCCATAAACACAAATATATAGTAATACATGATTTCTATTAATCAAAGAAATGTACAGAGACTGTAAAAATACAGAGTGAAAGACTCGCTAGAATGGTGGCAGCGTATCTATGAGAAGAGATGTGACTGCTACTCGCATTCGCAAGAATATGATTACAATGAGGCTTTGAAGGCCTTTTTACAATAAACAGGAATGTCAAAAACCCTAGACATCCAAAAACCTAACCCTAGGAGATGAAGCGCCAAAATTCATGTGGGCCCCGTTTGGGTAAGTTAGTACATCAACTTCCCGGGGTCGCAACTTTTGCATACGATCTTTGTTTTAGGCATATAATAGCTCGTTGGAAAGGTATCGTCGAGGAGATTCATTTTTGGGGATCAATAATTACTTTGGATATCATTGAGAATCTCGATCTTGAAAACCCTTCATTTAGGCCCTAAAAATGGCCCCGAAAGTTAAAACCTGCTAAAAATAGTAAATTGCCAAAACTGCCAGAAAGTTGTTTTGAGCCAGTTGAAAAAGGTGGGTGGCCACCGATAACTACCTGGATCATACACTTTGCTAGAAATTCTTTATCCTTCCACTTTAGCCACCAAAACATTTTGAATGTTGGACAAGTTTGAATTTGAGCCATCACATAGTTATAACTAAGATTCACCCTTATCCCCACAAGGTATCATTTTTAATTCTTTTATAGCATTGGGAGATAATTGCTTTCTCTTCTCTTTTCTAAAATATCCCATCTTTCACATTTCATAATTTCAAATTTTAGCCACCATATAGAGATAGCTCACCAACAACCTTATAAATTTATCATTTTTCGTGTTAGTAGGACTGAGAATATGTGCTTTGTCTTGGTTCCAATAAGGAATACCAATATAAAGGATTCTTTCTTGGTGAAACTTCCCCTCGAAAATGTGTATTCTCAATGCATGTTTGTTAATAATAATAGGGACAATAATATTTGTATACCCCTATATTGTCTTGGAATAGGTTCTATGACTATATATTATCCTTCTCACATATCCCACATTGGTTGTGAGGGTTTCTCATCCACAACCTAGAATCCCCAATATACCATGATCCTTACCCCATTGAGGTTGAATAGAGAGGTGGTTCCCCCCTTACTGGAACCACACCATTTGTATGTATGTGGGTATAAATCCACATTGAGAACAAGGATTTCTATTGTGGGGAGTAGAACCTAAGGATAATTGTTCCCTATTAGTGAGTTGTTGAGAACCCAAATAGTGGATGGATAAAAGTGTTACCTTGTTTTATATTGGAGGAAAATGTATGGCATAGCGTAAGAAAAAAAATAAAATAAAGAATAAGAATATAGAGGAGAAATAAGATGTTTCCATTGATTGTAGGTGTAAAGATGTTGGGAGAAATAATTTATCTCTTGTTGTAAAAGAGAAAGTTGAGATCAAAGATAAAGTGTTTATTTATATAGAAATGGACATGGGTTAAGCAAAGTGTCACCTACAGACAAGTGACACACTTGAGGAAGAGAGCATGAGGATGGAGGGGAGAATGTAGTTGAATGCATGTATGAAGAATTTTCAAACACAAAATTCATGGAAAGAAATAACTATAAATAGTGTTGGATCAAAAAAATATCGATTTCCCTAATGTCTATTGTTACAAATTATTTTTATCACCTCAGTGATCAACTAACAATATGTGCTCATGTTCCTTGAAAATATTAAAAGGGACTTTCTCCATGAGAAAAGTGGTTTTCTTTTCCTCCTTGAAAAAATATAATAAGGAAGGTTGTCACACCCTGTTATATGCTTGGGGTGCGACGATGCCTGATTTTTGCACTCTGCACTAAAATTGGATTGCGACATCGTCACAGGATTTCTATTCATAGGGTGCGACAATTCTTAAAAAAAGGAAAAGTCAAAATTCACGAATGTTAGAGAAGATGAGGTGGCCTCTGATCGGCTTGGATCTCACTCGCTTCTCTGATTTAGTGGGATCATTCTAATCCCCTCATCCATCTCTCTTTCACACTATATAAATAGAGACCTCTTATGGAAAATGATAAGGTTGAATAGGCTAAGATTTGCATAAGTATTTCTACTACATATTATGCTTGAGAGATTTTCTTTAGTTCTCCAAGTTAGATTGTGGATCTTCTTCATCAAAGACATTGGAGAAAAATTGTGTGTGTTGGAGAAAAGAGACATTGAAAGGGTACCTTGAAACATCAAGGCATGGGTTGTATTCTCCACTTTTCAGTTAATATAATGCAACAATACATTTATTCCCTATAAAAGTATCTTAACTTTTATTGTATAACTCCTTGATCTTATACATAGAATTCATTGGAATATATATATCTTTGTTCTCTCTCTCTTTGTTGTTTTTTGTTTTTAAAACAGATTCATCATCTCACAAACTCAAAGAAGGAGCTACAAGGATGACACTAGCGAGGATCAAGCGTCGTTTAAAAGGTATATCGTGTATGCCTCTTTAAACTAGTTTATATGACAATGAAGTTTAAGGTTAAGTGTGTATTATGTCTTGTTTTGTTCTAGTTTTCTATGGAAGTTAGGGAGATCTATTTGTGTCTGCACTTACCTATTAGTCTGATAACATATATGTAGTGGACTAAGGATTTTGAGTGTACACAAATCTTAAGGGAAAATGTTTCCATTGATGAAGAGAACATTGCCATTATTCCAGCAGAAGCTCAGGTTCACATGAAATTCTTGCAGTAAGTGTAATTCACCCAAACACCCCTATACCATTTGGGATAGTGGGATACTCATAAATTTTCCCTAATTTCCCTAATTTTTTCATACAATTAACTTTAATATCATCTAATTACTTTTACCTATCAGATGATGAAAATTATACATGCAAAATGATATGCGGGGTCACACAAAATTTATGATAATGCTCATATTATAAATGGGAATCTATTGATTTAATCATTACAACATTTAATCATATAAATTCACATAAATAACATCATAGACACATTAAAATAATCTATAATATAATACGTATCTTCAACAATGATCTAAACCAACTAGATGTTGATATGGGACGTTCCTCCTAGCCATAGACATTGTTGCACCATGTCTTTCTACAACATTCCATGCCCATGTTGGGTATATGAGTCCACATGAATGAGTAAGAGTCTCACAACCCAATTCCCACTAATTTATTATCATATTCATTCATGCAACCATCCCAATCACTATCTCTCCTCCCCCCTTCAATATGCACAACCCAAAGAAGTGGACCCCCTTCTATGAAATGCAACCCCTCAAGATGTCACACCTCTTTCTTGATATCTATTATTATAGTATTTGTACTTGTGAAAATCCCTCCACAATATCCCAAACTTGTGCAACAATTGGAAGCTTCTACCACTTTCACCTTAGTAGTTTTTTTCCTCATTTTAGTGATGGAAGAAGGTCCACCAAAAAATAGGCTTCCCTAGTGACCTTAAGGGATCAAATAACAAGATTAGTTAAGAATACCTTGCAATATCTTGGTCACCTAAGTATTGGGTCAAGGTATAGGAGAGGTAACAAAGGTAACAAAGTAATTATTTCACCTGCACGAGACAATAAAAAATTTGAATCATAATATAGACAATACCAAGTTATCTAGCTCATAAATGACCTCTTAGACACTAGATAAGCAATAAATGAAATGGACACTACAAAATTAAAACAATAAGAAAATGTATAATAGAAATCACTCATTTGCAACAAAAACAAGAAACAGTATCAAAATATATAGCAATTGAACATAGAAATTAAGTCTTTAACATCTGCAACAACATCCAATTTCCAAATCTGATTTCTGGGTATCTTAAATGAATTTTCCATGTAAGTACATAGAAAATGAAAGTAAATCCTAGTGGCTATAGAATTTTTTTATAAAAGAAACAATAAATATCATTAGTTTGCTAAAGTTAGGGTTATAAAAGTTAGGAAGATCTCTTTGAGAGAGGGAATGCTAATTCTAAGTACAATTTTCACCAGAAGAATAAATTTATACTAGTATCATTGTCTTTTACAACTTATGGAGTTAATCATGAAACACCTTGAAGATAGAACTAGATGATAAAGAAGAATGAGGTTTAAACCCTATTATCACACAATTTGTACTTGTCCAAGCCCAAGACAAGTAAATCAAATCTAGTGTAACTATAAGATAACCCACCACTGTCACCTTACTAGGAAATCCCCACGTTTTAGGGATGGATGAGGTCCATACCATGGGCACATCCAAGATAACCTCAAGGGATAAGATAGAAAGGATGTGGCCAAGTTTGAAGGACCCTTGGTTACCTAAGTCAAATGTCTATGTCTATGAAATTGAGGTAGAGAGAAGTTCTTTAGGTATGTTCCTGGAGTCAGAATAATTGCAAGACACACACACACACACACACACACACACACACACACACACACATATTCCCAAGTAAAAGTATGCAATATAACCTCAAAAGACAAAAGAAAACTTAAATATGTGATGGTTGATGTAAAATTGTAGCAAAGTAACAATTTATAACAACCAATAAGGTTTTGTAACAACCACAACAAAATATATTAGAGTTACGTGAAATTACAACGCAAACTTAGCAACTATCCAATAGATCAAATTCCAACTATTCCAAGAATTCTTTGAGTTAGCTAGGATATTGTATGCAACACAATGAAGCAAATTGTATGGTTGTAGTTGTTTTTTGCAACAACAACAATTAAATTATTATATTATTCTAAGCTAAGGTTAGGGAAAGTCAGTATAAGGCTTAGATAATGAAGTTTGAGACTCTGTTTTTTTTTTTTTTTGTAG
>CBVK0100184705.1:0-18856 GCA_900067695.1 Picea abies
TAAGGACTAGTGGGATACTTACTCTGAGAAAAGGGCCATAGAGGAATCTGCAATATTTGTAGTCTCCCCCATGTGGGATTCCTTCAGGAATGGAATTAAATAAAAATACTACCTTGTTGGAAGCTACAAGGACCAATACACAAGATGGACCACCCTGCATCAAGAAAGGGACTAGATAGTACCAAATTTTACCAATATTTTCCATACCCTGCACACCAAATTGGGTATCAAATACTCTGAACGACATCTGGTGCTTCAATACCACGACTGTCTGCATAGATACATTCAAACAAAACTAGATTTTCTGGACATCACATCACAGGGTACGACTTATCAATATGCTATCAGTATCGAGCAGAAATTTAAGTAGAAGAGGCAAGAGTTTGGATCTGCAAACTCGTTACAACCAAAGCAGGGAAAAGGCAACCCCAACCCACAAAACAAGGGACAGAGAAAATATGGCCACTCTCAAGACAACTAGTCCAAGCCACAACAAAAAAAGGGTAATGAAAAGTCGAAGAAGGACATAGAAAAATGGTGTGAATACCATAAAAGACCTTGGCACAACACCGAAGAATGCCACTCCAAGTAATCATTGGTGGCCGAGCTGAAATATTTTGAGTTAGAGGAAGATTCTCACTCTGAATCAAATCCATAAGGAGGGAAGTTGATTATCGATTTCGAACCCAGTTCTACTATCGCTACCACCAATGTCCATCCAAGATAACCAGAAGAACCAGAGGAAGGGGAACACCTCTTTCACCCACAGATGTGGGTAAATGGGGATCTGCTTCATTTCATTGTCGATAGTGACAGTTAGAAGAACATGATCTTAGCATAGGTCGTCAAGCAACTAGACCTACCGACGACACTGCACCCACAATCCTACACCATCGGATGACTTTGCCAAGGAATATATCTCCGCATCATCCAACAATGTTGTCTGCCCTAAAACATCAAGCCCTTCAAAGACGAGGTATTGTGTGATATTTCTCCCCTTGAATTTTAGCCCTTCAAAGACGAGGTATTGTGTGATATTTCTCCCCTTGAATTTTGTGACATTATTTTAGGACAACCATATTTGTGGAAGTGACATGTTGTTTATGAGTGTAGACCCCATAATGTTATTATTACTTTCAATAGATAATTGTACATGATACTTGAGGTAGCGCCGCCTATTGCTATTTCTTTAATCTCTACTAAGAAATGCAGTAATGTCATTTCACAGACTGTGAAGTTCATCTTCTTTGTGATCTGTGATCATAGTAAGCAGAATGTCATTTCCACATCTGTGGCCTCTACACAGAGCCTCTCTTTGCAGTATAAGAAAGTGGACGAGATCGTGGAGGAGTACAAAGATGTAATACCTCTATTTCCCCCCGCTTGTAATTAATCATTAATCATGATCACCATGCTATGGCATGGGAACAATGTAAATGCATTATTTATATTTCCAATGACTGATTGTGGGGGTAAATCCTTGAAGTACTAGCCATGATATCACTAGAGGAAAGAATGAGGAAACTGTGGAGAGGGTTCATTAGTTCAAATGACCCAAATTCCCTTTTCCTTAGATAATAAGTCTCATCTAGATCCCAAGGAGAGGAATCAATTAATGAAGGAAGGAATGGTGGTTGGATAAATTAATGAAGGAAGGAATGGTGGTTGGATAATCAACCACCCCCATGAATTGAAGCATGGTCTGACCGAAGAATCTCAGCCCAAAGTACCACAGGGTCTAGCAGACCCATGCTGACTCGAGTTTCCTTTTGACATAAGGAACATGAAATAAAGGAGAACCTTCCCAAGGAGGGATGGGGGCAAGGAAAGAAGGGAATGTAGAGAGATATAGGGGAAGAAGAGGGCATGCTAGGCTCTCCAATGAAAAAATGGCAGAGAACACAACCTGAGAAGAAGGCCACAAGCTTGATGCTGAGGAAGCATTTAATAAACCTCGCAAAGGCTGTGAAAGAGAAAGGATCTCGAGAGATGGAATAAATTCCCTAGTGATATCATGGCTTGGCACAGGGGTGGATAGAGTGATAAGAGTCAATGCCTCTGATCCTATGGTTGGTTGGAAAGGTTAACACCCACAATTAGTTAGTTGGTTGCGACCTATAATAGATAAGTATTCTTATACGCTGTGTGATTGAGCTGTAACTGTAAAATAAATTTGGATATCTTGTGAATATTTCAGGGATGTGCATGTGTGCTTGATGGATATATTGTGTTCCTTTATTTTTCTTGATTGTGTACTTAGGAAAGTAAGGAACTATATGGTTTGGACATGGTTTGTACACGAAAGTGCTCGAGCCTTGTAGTGGCTCAAGTTAGATAAATTGAACTGTGAGTGCATCAAACTTGGGCATAGTTTCACGTGTGCATGTTTACACTTCCAGTTATTCTAGGCCTCCTAGATAAGGGAGCTCATTAAGCTCAAGAGAGGTAGCGTGAAGGTGCACAAAGACTACACAAGCTACATAGGAGTGGATAACTCTCTATGTTCTAAATTCTGGAAGAAACACAAGGAGTGTCCCCTCAATTCATTTGAGGTACTAGTAAGCTACATAGGTATAACGCTCTTAGAGTGCATAAAATGGGGTGCATCCTCTAGACCTTTCATCTCTGTAACCGAGGGTTTATGCTCACGACCTTAGCGAATTCTCAGCCAAGAACTAAGTGTATAGTCCACGAGAAATTTGGGAGAATCCATATGACCAAGATCCATGAACCCTGGGGTAAGTTCGGAAGGAACTCTAGGATGTTACGACTTTACCAATCGTGAAGCATTGCAAGCCGTAGATCCCAATGTATTCATAAGTATCCCTGACTATTGGATCTACACTGTGGTCATCCTGACGCTGACCACTTAAGGAGGACAGAAGGGTTATAACACCAGAAACCTCGAATGCCAGAGTCGTGAAGCTCCGAAGGCCGGAGTAAATCTTGGTCATTGCCACTAGTGAAATGTGGCGTTAGATCTCGTGGTCTGGAGGCTTGATACTCCAGAGGAATTTGGATGAGAGTCTTCAAAGTGTGAATACTCCTGAAGTCGTGAATGGTGGAGTAAATCTCAGTCGTTGACATACAGGGTACACATGGCGCTAGATCCTATAGTCTGGAGATTTAGTACTTTGGGGGACTTGAGGTGTGGCATGTCGATAAGATTCAAATCCCAAAGTAACATTGGCCATGGATTTTTGGATCCACGTGCACAAAGCCTAAACGTAAGATCTAAGCTATGTTCAACCCAGTGCTGACAAACTTCGGGAGTCACGAGGAGTTTTCACCACAAAAATTTTGAAGGCCAAAGTCCCAAAGCCACGAGAGCCATAGATCTATGATCTACGTGGATAGAACCTAGCCATGGTCATCCCAGTGATGACCAACTCCAGGAGAAAAGAGGAGTTTGCATTGCAAAACTCGCGAACGCCGAATTCTCGAAGTGCTCAAGATCCATAGATCTGTGAGTATACGTGGACACACCTTGACTGTGATATTGAAGGGCTTAGAAGGCTATCAGTTTGGAGTGACATGGCATAGTGATGTCATCTAGGGTGACGTGGACTCATGATCAACGTTCCACTTGTAATTTGGATTCATGCATTTGGCAGACCCTATAGGCCTATTAACATGTGACACGTGTCACCCACTGAAGGGGCCATGTGTCATCTCTTCCTTATCACATATGGCACTTACCATTTGGTCCATTTGACAAGAGAAGTCTACGAGACTCACTTGTATTTTCCTTCACATCTAGTATGTCACCCCGTGCGAGGGTGGACCCTTCGAGAGTCCAATACTTTGGAGGTTTGGAGTGTAGTTTCGAGGATAAGCCAAAAGGCTCGAAGGTCGGAGCCACGTGGCAAGATCATGGAGCTTCGGGATATAGGTACTATGGGAGACTTGGGTCATTAGACCGCATACTCCCAAAAGGGCTGAAGCGCTGAACGCTGAAAATTTCCCTTAGGTGTAAGCGTTAATGTGGAGGAAGATCCGTCGTCGAATTAATGGTGGTTGGATCTCAGCCATAGATTTAGGAGTGTTGGGAGCTTCGTGACTTCAGGGAATTCAAGATGACATGTATGAGAAGGACCACGTTGCCCTTGACCAATAAATGCCCAAAGAACTTGGGAAGGACATATCTTCTAGTCTGGATCTCGATATTGAACGTGAAGACAGTGGTTGGAGAGATTTGGACGAGCAGAACATGATAGAGACCCTGGAAGGAGGGTTTGATTAATTAAGGAAAAAATGAAATTATGATGCCCCACCCCTTAAAAGAGTATTTATGGGTTGGGTGTGTTACAAATTGGTATCAAAGCATGGAAACAACACTTGGCCTGCTTGGGCTCATGAAAGAGTCAAGTGATTTTCTTTCTTAGAAAAATTTAAGGGAGACTCATGAAAGAGTCAAGTGATTTTCTTTCTTAGAAAAATTTAAGGGAGAGGGCACCCTGCCCTACCCTGTCTAGTAAAGCATGATTTAGACATAGGCCTGGATGGAGAAGAGACCAATCATAGGACTGGTATATCAAGGCTAAGGTGAGCCTTTTGAAAATTGTTTAGACCTTTAAAAGAATTGTTTATTATGTGCATTGACTCGAGAAAAATCTAGAAAAAGTATGCAAAAAAAAATGTAACTATCAAGATGAAAGTTGTATGTGATCCAACTGGAAGAGGTGGGTGGCCACCAATATCCACCTGGATCATTTATTTGATTAATGCTATTAGAAAATGGTTTAATATGGTTTCAAATGGTTAAATATGGTTGTAATTCATAGCTGGTAAGCTACAAGAAATTAATTAGTAGAAAATTTTAATTTTTATGAGTATTCCATACGTAATGGACCCCAGCGGGGCTGGGGAACATTACAACTGTGAGACCAACTATATTTGTATTCCATTGGCTAGTTGATGATGTATTCATTGTGGGTGTTCACCATAATGGACTTGTTCTTAATCTACCATCTCTTCTTCCTACAACCAATTTCAAAGGTAAAGTTACAGAAGATGCCCTTGAATCACTTTCCTTGCTAGTTAAATAAAACTAAGGTGGAGGTTTGAATTTTAGTTAAATAAACAATAAGTCCCAGCTAAATTGAATTAGAGTATGATATTTCCCAATTATTCCAATCTCTACATGAACATCCCATGGCTTTATGGAGGTTTGTTTTGAAAATGCTTAATTCAAGTGACTAGTCTAGGGATTCAAACTTGTGGAGAGTTGTGTAATCGTTCTCTTTGACTAAAAACCTAGAGGCAATATTGATACTTTTTCTGTTGTTTGTTTTCATTTGGACATATTCAAAGGTGGAATAAGGGACACCACTTAGGAGAATAATTAAAATGCAATTTTCATCGTAGTTCCTGCTAAAGGTTTTTAAGAATAGTGAAGAAGTACACAACCAAAGGATGAACCATATTGAAGTCGAGAGAAACAACATGAAGCAAACAAATTATCATTTGGATGTCTTGAATTATTTCATTCCTAAATCCTATATTCAAAGAGTAAGTTTTTAGTCCTGCCATGCTATAGAGAATTATCATGAACAATGTTTTCTACTTCAACAGATAAGATAGATATAGGAGATGATAATAAAAAAATCCATTTGTAGTGTCTAGAAGATGTTTCTCTACAAGCAACAATTTGTGACATCCTATGTTTTTCCATGCCAATGGTTTGTAAATGGGATCATAGAAAATTGAGAAACTATGATATGTTGAAATGGGATCATAGAAAATTGAGAAACTATGATATGTTGTTGTTCCCTTGCTTCTAGAAAATTTGTGACATACCATGTTTGTCCATGTCAATAATTTGTAAATGGGATCATATAAAATTGAGAAGCTATGAAAAGAACCACCATTGATAGGAGTGGATATAACCATAATTATGGAAAGAGTAAACAATACCTTAGTGGAGCATTGAGAGCTATCACCACCATGAATGAACTAGCAAGGCCTCCTCAACGAACCAATATAAGTAGGGAGCTAGGTTTCTAAATCATGACCCAATGAAGACCAATGCCATGGATCAAAATACTATTGGATATGTTGCTATTGGTATTGATAATGATTTTGTAGGATCTACGATAGCTATCTTTGCTTTGGTAAAACACAATTCAAACAAACAAAATAGAAGAATAAGACATAAAAGTTCCCAACATGGATATGGAGAATGACGGTGAAGTGGTTGGCCAGAGTGATTAGGCGATGTCCCAACATGGCTATGGAGAATGACGATGAAGTGGTTGGCTAGAGTGATTAGGCGATGTAGCAAAGTTTGAGTGCAACCTGTCATTCTTTGAATCAATTAATTACTTTGTTCGATTCAAGAACTAGGTCCAACAACATGTGTTAATACCCTATGTTAGAGAATTAATTGCACCTAATTTTTTACCAATGTCAAATTTTGTTTTTTCATATTTTTTAAATAAATTTTGAAGATCTATCAAATAATTGAAAAATAATGCCCTCAACCAAGGGTATTTAGTCCCATCACTATCCATCAAACCAATAAGAAAAAAATATTATATATTTATAAAATTAATAAAAAATATTTTAATTTTTAGGAAAACAATTCATAAAATATTGGAGAAATATGCAAACACTATACAAAGTTAAATTATTTTGATTTTGTACCAAAAACTATAATCCCTAGCAAAGTAGAGACTAATGAAAAAAACAGATTTATAAATTATATTTTATATTGAACATTTCTTACTTGTTAGCCATATTTCAATATGACATCTCTATATGAGATTTAAAATTTAATTTTGTGACTGCTATCCACCATCTGGAAGATAACCTTTCAGAGATAGAAACATATGGCACTGTGATACTAGATGGGCTTGTAGGACATCTTCGTGAAACATGCTACAATATGGTAAGCCTTTGACCATGGTAATTTACAGTTTAATATTTGAGGCATTCATGACTAGTAAAACTCTCTTCTCTTGATCATGAGACATTATCTCTTTTGTTATACTTCTTTCCTAGTCATACCTTGGTGGTTGTCTTGGTTTTTTCGGATAGTTTGGTAACCCTTTGGGAAAAGGGGTACATACTGGGACTTGTTTTGGATTGTTCATCACCATACCTACCACTTTCCATTTTCATATCCCTCTCCTTCAAGTTAGTTGGATGATTTGACCCAAGAAGGGATTGTTCCTCACTCTATGGGAAGAAGGGGTTGAAGGCCTAGGGGTGGCTAGGAAAATATTTCCATGGTTACCTGCTCAGAGGCTCACCCAAAATCCTCAACACTTTTGGATGCATCGCCAGGGCACTACATATTCCCTGGGGTGTTTTGAAGTAAGTTAAGCACGTTTTTTTCAACACGATGGGAACAAAAGAAAAATAAAGAAAAATCAAAAGAAAGAAATGAAAAGAGAAATAAAGGCCATCACTCATGGGAATATCTCTAGAGTGTTACATATTCTCTGGGTTGTCTCTCATGTGATGATGTGGTAAAAGGAAATTATGGGCTTGAAGACTCGTAGATAACAAGAACTAGTTGTTGTAGTTCACCTCAATCATAGGCACCCATGAGAGAGATACTATAGACCCTTGTATGTCGAACTTCTAACATCTTCAAGCTAACCCATGATGACCCTTACTCATGTCCTGACCTTAAAAATCCATTTCTTGAGAATGAACTTCTCTACCTTGGGGTAAATTAGTCTACTGGAGCCCTTGATGACCCTCCCATAGTTTGACTTTGGAAGAGGTATACATTTTTTTAATATAGAGGAGTGTGATGCACTAGTCTTAATGGCTCTTATATTACATTGGTCTTATATTGCTACGGTTTTAGGTTTGTTTTCTTGTGGATATACATGTTTTTTCTTGTTTTGCAAGCCCTTGCCATGTGTCATTACATTGTATATCCTTTGAGCCATTATACAGGTGCCAGATCATCATTTATTGTTGTTAGGGCATTACTATGGTTAGCTAACCCTAGGTTGGATTCCACATTTTCACTTGTCATATGCCCAAGATTTTTCACAGGCCTCACCACCGTGATTTTTAGGTGGCTTTCCCCACTTTTTATGAGATTTGGGTGACTCCTTGAGGAGGTCAACCCCCTTAAGAAGGTGGAATAACCCTTGGCATCACGCCTCTTTGGCCATTGGATGATAAGTGTTGGATTATTTTGGGAGAACATTATGCCTTTGGAGGCCTTAAGGTGACGACTTCATACTTTTTCTCAATGATTGAGCCTTTGGAGGTTTCTTCCAACATTTTTGGAGGAGTTATTTCCATTGGGGTTTGCCACTTTCACATTTATGGGGGAGGGTTTGACTTGGTGATGAATTTGTCCAATTGGAGAGGGACGTTGCACCACTTGATGACCTTGGTGACTAGTCAAACTCATGCACTATCCTTGGGAGGCTCACTACACTACTTCACATTTAATTTTGAGGGGATCGATGGATTTTATCCCCTTGGGAGACACCATGGGAGAGGATCCCTTGATTTATGGGGGAGTTTTTTGGGTCTGCCTAGGCCATTAATGAGTTTGTTGGTGGATTTACCACCTTTTATTTTATTTAGGAAGTTAGTTAAGTGAGTTATATTTAGATTCTCACTAGGAATTTTTTTTTTTGACCATTAATGGTTAAGTTAATTGTTTTAAATGGTCAAAATTAATTATAAAGTGAGTTATCTAGAATATAATTGTTTTAAATGGTCAAAATTAATTATAAAGTGAGTTATCTAGAATATTTTTGAATTATTTTAAAATTAATTTGGTGGATAACCCAAAGTGGGTTAGTATGTGGACAAAAGCAAGTTGAAGGATATATATAAATACTCCTCACTTGATTTCATTTGTGACAAGGATTTTTGGTGGATTAATACTATAACTCTGTTGCTTCATATTTTCGCTACACTAGTGTTATTGGGAATTTTATGGATGGTATGATTTGCTTGGAGGATTTCATCATGGAAGTTTTAATGCTTTGTGAATGGATTTATTGGTCAATGGTGGATATTACATGCTATTATTGTCATCTTCTTCAAATCTTATGGTGAGAAAGTTTCAATTTATGATTTATCCATTTAAATTTCCAAACCCTAGTTGTCATTGTGTTTAAAATAAACTTGTTCTAAGGATAGCTAACCCTACAAGCTTAGAGATTTAGTTTATTGATGAAATTTTGTTGCAAGGATTAGGAGACTAACAACCTTGTTGCAGGGTTTTATCATTTATTTTGACATTTTGGGCTAGATGTTTGTTTGTCTAACCCCTCTTGCATGATAGGTAAATCTATAACCTACAAGAGAGATATTACTTTTTCTCTTATAGCCCTTCTCCAAGCACATTTGACTCCATTACCCAAAGAGATCAAGGCACTAGTCTACATCGGAGATTGTGAGATTTTCATTGGGATTCATGATTTCCCACCAAAGTTGAGATTTGATTGCATGACTGAATTCGTCGCCCCTAGGGTGACCCTATTTCCCACTTGGGGAAAATTTGTGAGGGCCAAACCCCCTCAACTCTCAAACCCTTATCTGCTGCAAACTTTCCTAGTATTTTCTAAACCTAGGTTGCTAGATTTTGCTCATTTCTTAGCCAAACTTAACAAGTAGGTAGTCTAAATTGTGTGGCTTGAGTAGGGCTTTAATTTTAGTGGATTAGATTTCTGATCTAGTGGTTAGATAATCTGTGATAATTGAATGGTAATGTGTAGAATGCACAGGTTCATGATTCATTATGAACAAATTTTTTTCTATTGAAGCATGTTGATGTATCGAAAAGGTTAGGTTGAGCCTAACCAAGGTTGCTCCAGGAAAAGAGTAGGAATATACCAACATAAAGTAAATTGCAAAAGCAAAGAAGGGGAAAGGGGGAATACTTTTCTCACTTTAAAAAAAACTTTGAATTTCTTACAAAGTTGTAGGTATTAAAAGAGAAGTTGTGGAAACCAATACAACTGGTGAAAGGAAAATAAACCCCTGAGTATGATTAAATGAATAGGCTTGGATGATCTGTGTTAAGTAAAGCTAGTAAGGCCTTGGAATAACTCAGTTGGACTAAAATTCAAGGGCCATATAGGAGTGGGACGAGGGAAGAGTTCCTTGACCCCTTCCTTGTTGGATATTGTATTTCTCTGGTACGAGAGATTGATTTACTAATAAAAGTAAATTTTTTGACATCATAGTGATGATGATTGTATGACTACTAATAAAAGTAAATTTTTTGACATCATAGTGATGATGATTGTATGACTATAGAAACAATTGAGAATTGTTTGTGTTTCACTCATGGAAACATTAAAGATATTGCGATGAAGTGCATAAAGATATGCTAGGACATATCTGAAAAAAATGTTTTATTGATTTGAAGACTATGATACAAACATTTTTATCTACATGACAACTAATATATATTTTTGGTGTATGTCATGTGTAGAAATAAATTGGAGCTATTGAGAAAGAGAGTTTCCAGTTATGGAAAACCTCAAGCAAAGGATGACTATGAGAAGGTTGTTGTTAAAAGATTATTGAAGGGACTTTAAAATTCCCCATAAAACACCATTGATGAGGTAATATCAGAGAGGGTGATAGAAACCAGAGAAGGTATAAAAATGTCCATACCTATGTGGCATAGGGCATGAAGGAATTTGGTAAGAATCCCTTGTGAAAGGATTTCATTATCTTAAATATATGCAAATAATTGTGAATGGTTTTTGTATGCTATTGCTACCCAAGCGAGGTAAGATTCAGGAAAGAAGAATCTAAGCAGTAGAGAGAGGAATTCTATGCCAATCAAGTATCAGTTATAATCCTTGAAAGAAAATGCATGAGTAAAGAGTATCATGGTTACAATGACCAAACTAGGGAGATTGGGAATAAAGGTGATCATAGTTAGCAAATTGCATGGAATTTCTTCAAGGAAATGAATGTTTGCATAAAGGGAAGACAATGGATTTTCCATTGAGGAAGGAGGACCTTCCAATATTTTAATTAAAATGTATAGGTGTTAAAGAAAAGCAAATTTGGGTGACCATGAGTGTTGGCACCCTAGTTACTAATGAAGGAAGAATGCTTGGGTGCATTCAAGAGCAACTTTTAGTTTCAGGTGTACTAATTTGCAATCATGATCAGTCTGTAGTAGGAAGTATAGTCATGCTAAAAGAGTGAATGAGAATGAATAAGCCACATGGTGAAGAGGTTGGTTGAAATCCAAAACACCATGGAAAGATGCTTGTCATAATTATGGTAAACTTGAAATCAATGCAAGGGTGGATGGTAAGTGAATGTGGCCATGGATATTGGCCCCTTGGATTAAATTCACTTAATGTTGAACTACATTTTGAAAGGTTTGGTATGTTGAAATGATGCATAGGTAAGGAATGAGGTTTCCTTTCATGATTTCATAGACATGATCTGAATGTTAGCATGCACAATTTAATAATTACTTGTGATGTCATTGTAAAGGTGCAATGAAAATATATATGCATGGGAAGCCAACAATTTGTTTGGCTGATTGAAGTTGAAAGTGCAGGAAGAAAAGGGTCTTGGATATGGCAGTGTTGTAAGCCCATAAGGAAGGAAGAAAAGGGTCTTGGATATGGCAGTGTTGTAAGCCCATAAGGAAGACCAATTGCATGTTGAGCCAAACTGCAAGGAATGGTATTTCCTTTTTGAGAAAGTGAATTTTATTGTTAGTATGCACAATTCTAAAATTGTTTGTGAGCCACTGCAAGTGTGTGATGAAAATATAATGTGCGTGAGAACTAACAATTTGTTTGGTTGAGGAATATTGACATTGCAGGAAGAAAGGGTCTTGGATATGCTAGTGTTGTAAGACCATAAGGAAGACCAATTCCCTGTTGAGATAAACTTATATGGGAATGAAAGTCCCATAGTTGTGAATTTGGTTCCTGTGCAAAACAGATCTGGAAATAAATGGGGAATATGGAAATCTGTGGGTAACAAATTTGCAAGAAAATTCTAAATTTGAAATTGATGATAATTTCTCATAATTTTGTATACCTGTGAGATAGGTGAGATGAAAAAAATATCTGTCTAGGGAAGACAAATGAAGGCTGTCAAGCTGGAAAGCATGAAAGAGGCTACTATTGAGACATGAGAACCCTGTGGTAAGCCATGATTTCCCTAGAATATATTGTGTTGTGGTAACACAAGCTGGAGGGACACCTCGGTAGAGAAAGTATGAGGGACGCCTCGAATGTAAGGCGAAATGAAGTCTTTATAACTCTTCTTATGTGAGAAATCCTTGGCAAGGAAATATGGATCATCTGAGGGACTGTATAGAAGAGAAGGGGATGCCTGAGCCTGGGTCTGGAGGATGAGTGACCTCAAGGAAGATGAGACTTTGATAATTCTAATAAACTATTGATTGGGATCATGCACACAATGGGTATGTCAAGGAAAAACAATGAGCCAAGATAACAAGACAACCATGTGGATGCAAATCCATGAACTGTACAAATAAGTATTGTGCTAGATTATAAAAATTTCCTCTTGAATTTTAAACAAAAGTAATATGTTTTTGCATGAAATTGTGATTAATATGCTTGTTGTCCAAAATTATTGAAGGCAAGTGATGAAGGCCAAGATTCTGGAAAGGACCTGACCAAGAAACAGGATCAAGATTTTTAAAACAACTGAATGACAAAGGCATGACAAGTGTTACTGATAAAGAACATCGAGGATGATGTTCCTTTAAAGGGGAGGGGATTGTAATACCCCCGTTTCCCCCAGTTTGTAAATATAAATATATTGGCCAAGAGACTATGGAAAACTCGATATATGTGAATGTTTAATTTGATGAACCTTTGTATACAGGTCAATGAATATAATTTTTGTTATTAATAGAAGATGGATAAGTGTTGCATGACTACTGAAAGGGGGGTTTGCCAAGATAGACCACAGATGCTATGAAATACATGGTAAGGGGAATCGAGAATGATTGAGATAACCCCCACCAAACCAATACCTTGTTGGATTTAATTTCTTAGGACCAGAACAGTCCTCTAACCCAAGAATGAATTTACAGTAAGGCTGGTAGGTGGGAAGACCTCCTCAAGAGTTAATGAATGGATGAGGTAGAGAACCCATATGTAAGGCTTTCAGACCTGACCACAGACTGAAAATTTGGGCCACACGCAATCTTACTGAGGAAGGTAAGAAATGAAGGCATAGTGGGCAGAGGGAGATATGCGAAGAGAAGCAGAGAAGAGAGACTAAGCTCTCAAGTTAGAGGAAGAACTGGAAAATGAACGTGTTCTGGTTGTAGGATGTGGCTAGCAGGGTTATGATACAAGCTGATAAACGAGGGTGCTGAGTGATTGAGGAAGTACTCAGGCATGCCTCCTTGCTTGGTATAGAGAAACTTGTTGCTAAGATCCTATGGGAGGAGGAGAGTAACCTCTCTTCCTGACTGTTGCTGAGCCAAAAGACAAAATTCTCTCTCAGAGCATCATGGTCTAGCTTAGGGGTGGCCAGTGGTAAATTCGTTAGGAGTGACCGAGCCTATGGTTGGGTGGAAACATGCACCCCTTTCAGCAGTCACTTCACGTCGTCTAGTTATTATAAGTGTTTTCATACTTTGTGCACTGAAATGGAATAATGGATGAATGCATGTATTTATCTGTCTATAAATGGTTTCTATATTGAATGATCAAGTTATAGGTATGCATTTGTCTTCTTGTGAACTTATGTTTCTGATTGGTCATCTATATGCCCTAGTCCAACCTTCGAGATGTCCTTGGGACTAAGCGTATAGGAGGGATGGGATAGAGAGCATTGCATCAATCTAACCCTGTCGATTTGGAGAGGATATCTCCTTTAGACCCCTTGCTGCGCAACTAAGATATCATGCCCAAGTCCTTAACAATTTCATGGTAAAGATCAAGAAGGATAGCAAGATTAAGTCTCGAAATGGAAAATCCTTTCGTTTGGAAGACGAGCAAACGGGATCTGTTTGGGAGAACCCATATGACCAACACCTAGGAACCTCAGGCTAAGCCTAAGGGNACACGACGCTCTTCCGATCTATCATCAACTAGTCGAAGGAAATCGATAGTTTCGGTTACCGACAAGTTGATCGGCAATGGATGGTTTCCCAAGTGGTTAGAGGAACCTATTTTACTGAATAAATCGGGATCCAATTCTCCATCATGAAGTAACACGAGCCACTGATCGAGACTGTTCATGGATTCCCTCAGCCGTTGTATCTACACCGAGAAGACTTCGACGAAGTTCTACTTCGGGAGAATAGAGATGCTATAACATCAAACTCCCCGAACGCAGAAGTTACGAAGTAAAGGAGAGTCGTATATTTGGGGGAGATCGTTGGGAGCCTCGCCTACCGGATGCTCATCCAGGAGGAGGGACTCGCACATGGTACTTTGACAAAGTCCTGCTTCGAGAGAATGGAGTGGTAGTAACGACAAATTCCCCGAAGGCTGTAGCCGTGAAGTGACCAGGACCGTAGATCTAGGGATCCTTCGGGTTCCTTCCTAGCTATAGGATTCATGATGTAGTCAGCCTACCATTGAATGCTTTGGGAGGATAGGGGTGTTGTAACGCCAAACTACCCGAAGGTCAAAGCCACGAAGTAATGTGGACACTCGATCCACAGATACTTCGGGATCCCTCTCAACCGCCCATATACTGGACACTCGATCCACAGATACTTCGGGATCCCTCTCAACCGCCCATATACAGGAGACGCGTGGCACTAGATCCTTTAGTTCGGAGATCGGGCACTCCGGGGAATTTGAGGTGTGGTGTGTCGAAAAGATATGAAGTCCGAAGCAATGAGAGTTGTCGATTCAAGGACGCTTCGAGATTTTTCCAAACCATCATATCTGGGCCGTGGTCAGCCCGACACTGACCCACTTGGGGAGAAAAGAGGAGTTTGCATCACAAAACTCCCAAAGGCCGAAGTCATGAAGTAACGCTAGCCGTGGATCTATGGATCCATGTGGCTGGATCTTGACCGTGAGATTTGAGGGATGTTAGAAGGTTTTCAGTCTGGTGTGACGTGGCAAGCCTACATCACCAAGGTGACGTAGACCCAAGTGATCAAGCTATGTGTATGCATTTATCTTCTTGTGAACTTATGCTTTTGATTTATCAAGCTATGTGTATGCACTTATCTTCTTGAGAACTTATGCTTCTAATTGATTGTCTATATGCCCCATCTTAGCCCTCGAGGTGTCATGGGATGTAAACCTTTAGGAGGGATGAGATAGAACTCCTTGTGTCAATATGGACTTGTCGATCTGAAGAGGATATCTTCCTTAGACTCCTTGCTATGTGACCGAGATATTATGCCTAAGTCCTTAAAAAATTCACGATGAAGGAATTTGTGTCTAACTTGCGAGAGTTAGAAGGACCCATGTGACCAAGGCCTGGGAACCCTATGCTAAACCTAAGGGAGCTAAGTCCTCTTGGCTTCAGATCTTTGGGAGTCCAAGACTTCGGAGTATTGTCGGCCCTAATAGTCACAAACTGACCGAAGGCGAATAAGAGTTATAGTTACCTGTAAGGTTGAACGACGTTAGGCGGCTTCCCTAGTGGTTAGAGGAACCTATATTACCGACTAAACTGGGATCCAAATCTCCATCACAAAGTAGCACGAGTCACCAATCAAGAATGTTCGAGGTTTCCCTCAGCCATTGTATATACACCGAGACAACCTTGACGAAGTTCTACTTCGAGAGAATGGAGGTTCTATAGCATCAAACTCCCTGAATGTCGAAGTTATGAACTAAGGAGAGTCGTAGATTTGGGGAGATCATAGGAGCCCCGCGTAACTATCCAATCGCTCAGAAGGAGGGACCTACATACAATACTTCAGCCAAGTCCTACTTAGAGAGAACAAAGTGGCGGTAAATCCAATACCCCCGAAGGCCGGAGCCGCGAAGTGACTAGGACCGTAGATCTAGGGATCCTTCAAGTTCTTTCCTAGCCATTGGATCTACGAAAAGGTCAACCCAACGTTTACCACTTCAGGAGAAACAAGGGGAGACGCACCTCAATATCCCCGAAGGCTGAAGTTATGAAGTAACAGAGGTCGTGGATCTAGGGGTTACATGGAAGCATCGTAACCATAGGATCGAGGGACCAAGAATGTGATTAGTCGAACAGGTACGTGGAAAGTGATATGTCGAACGAGTACTTGGAAAGCAACCCCATGGTCCGAAGACTTTGTACTCCAGAGGAATTTGGACAAGGGTTTCCAAGGTATGAGAACCGTCATAGTCGTAAACGTTGAAATAGATCTCGGTCATTGATAGGAAGAGGACGTGTGGCTCCAGATCCGAGAATTCAGAGACTTAGTTTTTCGGTGGATTTGCGTTGAGAGGATTCGGTAAGCTCCGAAGTCGGAGCTATGAAGTAATGAGAACCCTAGATATATGGATAAACGTGGAGTCTTACAGATCGTTAGATTGAAGTACTAAGAAGTTATCAATCTATGATGATGTGGCTTGATGACATCATTCGATGTGGCGTGGACCCTCATTACGCGTGCCATGTGTCACCCAGTTTTGGACGATTCACATACCCATTGTTCCAATTAGAGCATGACACATGTCATCCCCTTATGAGGCCATGTGTCACCCTTGACCCTCATTGCATTTCATCCTCTGGTATATATCACTTGGATAGAGATATTGGTGATGTAACCAAGACTCCAGAGGATTTGGGATGCAACATCATGGAGAGAACAAAAGGCCTGAAGTGTTGATCGTCGAACCTTTCTCTTAGGCATAAGTGTTAACGTGGAGGAAGATTCGTCGTCGGATTAATGGTGATTGGACCTTCGCTATAGATTTAGGAGCGTTGGGAGTTCCATGATTTTGGGGAACTCAGGATGACATGTATGAGAAGGACCACGTGTCCCTTGACCAATAAACACCCGAAGAACTTGGGAAGGACATATCTTCCAGTCTGGAGCTCAGTTTTGAGTGTGGAGATAGTGGTTGGAGATCTTTGGACGAGCAAAACATGATAGAGACCCTGGAAGGAGGGTTTGATTAATTAAGGAAAAATGAAATTATGATCCCCCACCTCTTAAATGAGTATTTAGGGGTTGGGTGTGTTACATGATCACATGAGTTTTGGGCCGAATTAAAGGGGCCAGTGCAAGAAAATTGATTTTAAAGATAGAAAGGGGCATAGAGAAAGAGCTCACAGCTTTATGATTTGTATGGACCTACATTTGAGGGAAATAAAAAAGGGCATGTGTACATTATGAGAGGATCTAGCATGGGTCCAAGAGCTAATTCGGATCCAGAAGAATATCATCTATACAATTTGAATTTTACAGGTGACACATAATGCACAAGCTCTGGCTCCTTGTGGGATCTCCCCTTGGTTCTCAATGTGTGGGCACTTCCTAAAACACTTGGTATGAATTATCAATCCTTGTGGTGTTTGATGGCATGTTATGGATGACTTTAATTGGCTCGTGGTGATGTTTGATATGGAACAAAAGGAATTATGATGCATTAATGAACCAAAATTGTACATAATTTCATGAAATTGTTAAATCAATTAGCCTAACAAGTTTTGTTGGCTGCACATTTTGAAGAGTTAACAATAATTAGATCAGAACAGGATCAAGACAAAGTTTAGAATCATGGAAGATACATAGGGGGCTTACAACCAGGAAGATGAGATCAGAGGGATGTATGTCCATATGGGTAAAGAAGGTAAAAAATCAAATGGGCATGGAGAAGGAAATGAAGTATTTTCAATTGCATAATTATTCTTCACACACAAAAGGAAAAATTTCCATCTATCATCTCAAGGGAAAGGCATCTATGTGGTGGGACCAATTTGTGCAGGTGCAACATGTTAATGAGAGAAATGTTACTTGGAGGGAATTCAAGAGGTTTTTTCAAAGGAAATACTTGACTAATATATACTATGACAAGAAAATGAAATAGTTCTTTGAACTCAAGCTTGGGAAGACAAGAAGAAAAACAAGATGAAATAGAGGAAGAAGGGGACTAAGCCACCATTCTTCATAAATAATCCTCAGGGATAGGCAACTTCTAGAGAACCTAGAACAATTGAGACAGGGGGGCAAAGGCCAAGGTAGACGACTATTCAATTTTGGGGTTTTAAGTGAGATCATATGTATAAAGATTGTCCTCATAGAGGTGAAAAAGTGAGAACTGTTCACAATGTACATCAAGCTGAAACAATGGAGGACATGGGAAGAAATATACCTAGGATCTATGCATCCCTGGACAAAAGGCAAGATGAGTTTCAATCACATATGATTGAAGTGGAAAGTAAGATCAACAACCAAACCATTGTTATTTTAATTGATTCATGAGCTAGTCATATTTATATAGATCCTAAGATGGTGGAAAGATTGTATTTTCCAAGAAGAAAGCATGGAAAATCGTGGTTGGTGCAGTTGGATACCGGAGCCAAAAGAAAAAATAATGAGATGGTTAAGTCATGTACAATAGACATGAATGGACTAAGCACCAGGGAATATTTGAACATATTTCCTTTAGGTTCCTATGACTGTCTAATTGGTATGGATTGATTGGACCAACACAATTCTATTCTAGATTGTTATAATAAGGAATTTACTTTCTAGGATGGGGAAGGAAACCTAAAGAAAGTACAGGGAATTCCTAGAGAAATAATTGTCAAAAAAATCTCAACATTGTAGTTGAAGAAAAGTTACAAAAAAGGGTATCAAATATGTGTTTCTCATATGGAAGAGACACCTAAAGATAAGGTGTCAAATATTGAAGATTATGTAGTCCTAAAAGAGTTTGAGGATGTATTTAAGGAAATACCAGGATTACCCCCTAAAAGAGACATTGATTTCTCCATCAAT
>CBVK0100184706.1:0-18855 GCA_900067695.1 Picea abies
TAGTCTAGAAACCCTTACTTGAGCTTGTTATGCTTTAACTTCTTACAAACTATCTACAAATTGCAACCCTAACTAACCTAGCGTCTAACCCTAGCTAATTTTGAACTAACCTTAATGAGAAGACGTCATGCTAGTTTTACACTTGTGCTTGGATAGAAAGGTGTGGCCTTCTCTTCTCACCATAGCTGTGGAGTTTATTTGCCCTTTTGCTGGTTGAAATTGACAAAACGTTGCTCCTTGGCTAGCTAACCTGCAGACAACAAATTTTGTATAGAGGTGACGTCATACCTTGTTAAATCTCTCGCTTGGACCAGAAACGTTTTGACTTTGTCACCTTTTCTTGATTGGTTTTGAGCTATTAATAACATTGTAAGATTGTTTGGTAAAACGTTGTGCTCTTTTCCTCTCAAATTGACTTGTTGATAGGGCTGACGTCATTGTGACTGCAGCAAACTTATAGAGGTGACGTTACATGTTTTAATCTCTTGCTTGGTATACAAACGTTGTGACCTTCATCACCTCCTTTAGTAGACATTTGAGTTGTTGGCAAAATTCATGTGCTTGGTTAACCTAACGTCCACTCATTGTCTCTAAAATCTGATATAAATCAGTGCTGACGTCATATATTGCAGCAACAATAATACTAAGACGCAGCAACATTAATGTATGAGCAGATTTGACATTTATGCATCAATGATATGATACAAGGTTTAATTGCAAACATTGAATGCTTATCTCTTTTGTGCCTTTATTGAAGAAGTAATATAATGCTTTGCTTTGTTTAGCCATCATTGACTTCGTCAATAATAGCATTGATAATTTGTTCATATATGTATTGGAAGATAGTCATTGATTTCATGAAGTACTAACCCACTGCAAGCACATTCTANNNGGTGGGGAAGCTCCTGTTACGCCGGTTTCAAGCCCTGACTCAAGCTCTTTGGACCTTTCCTACAAACCGTGCGATAACATGAACCTTCAAAATAACACCTTGCCTAAGGGATGTATTCCTTTAAAAAACCTCTTTGATAGACACGACGTCTTCAAGAGAAAGAAGCCTAGCAAACAAGCAGATGAAGCCCTAGAATTCAACATCGGTACTGAAATAGATCCAAGGATGGTCAAGATAGGGAAAGGAAAGGATGGAAATTTTGGACCTCATTAGAGAATTTAAAGACACTTTCGCCTGGAATTACGATGAATTAAAATCCTATAGGGGTGATGTCATCCAGCATGTTATACCTCTAAAAGAAGGAGCTAAACCTTTCCGACAAAAACTAAGGCACATAAATCCGAAACTAGCAATCCAAATACAAAAGGAACTCCAAAAGATGGTTGATGCCGGTATCATAGCTCCCATCAGGTATTCCTCATGGGTGTCGAATTTGGTGGTCGTCCGGAAGAAAACCAGTGATATACGTTTGTGTGTTGATTTCCGGAACCTCAACCAATTATCCTTGAAAGACAACTATCCCCTTCCGAACATGGAACATTTACTACAAAGGGTTACAGGGGCTGAGATGATGTCCATGCTGGATGAATTCTCTGGATACAACCAAGTCTTGCTTAAAAGAGAGGACCAGCTTAAAACGGCATTTACTACACCTTGGGGAACGTTTATGTATTTGCAAATGCCGTTTGGTCTTATGAATGTCAATGCTACTTTCCAGAGAGCGATGTATTTTGCCTTTAGGGACCTCATACAGAAAATCATAGAAGTTTACCAAGATGATCTCATAGTTGTCTCAAAGGATAGGAAAGACCACCTTTCATACCTCAGGATCATCTTTGAACAATGTAGGAAGTATGGTATCTCCTTAAATCCTAAGAAGGTTGTTTTTGGAATAGATGAAAGAAAACTTTTGGGTCATGTGGCTTCAAAAGGGGGAATCTCTATAGACCCTGAAAGGGTCCAATCGATAAAAGATGTCTGCCCCCCAGTCAACAAAAAGTCCTTGCAATCCTTTTTCGGAAAGATTAATTTCATTCGAAGATTTGTCCCAAACTTTGTCGAAAGGATAAAACCCATGAGTGCTTTGCTAAAAAAGGACGTTCCCTTCAGGTGGGATGATAAAGCCATCAAATCTTTTGAAGATATAAACGACACTATATCCCAAGCCCCAGTCTTGATCAGCCCTGATTATTCACGAGATTTCATAATATTCTCGTTTGCCTCCCAGGATACCATTGCAGGTGTTTTGCTGCAAAAGGACGTTGATAATTATGAACACCACGTAGCTTTCATGAGTAAAGTCCTTAGAGACTTAGAGTTGAATTACTCCATTACTGAGAAGCAAGCATATGCCTTGGTGAAATCCCTCAAGCACTTTAGAAACTACGTTGGTTACAATAAAATCAAAGCTTATGTCCCCTACCTGGCAATAAAGGATGTTTTATCACAGCAAGATTGTATGGGTACTAGGGGCAAGTGGGTCTCCAAAATCCAAGAGTATGACTTAGAGATAAAACCCACCAAGATAATAAAGAGACAAGGTCTAGCCCAGATGCTAACCGAGAGCAACCAAGAGGCCATACAAGTGGGAGAAAGTGAACAGATAAATGTAGTGGTCAGTGAATTAGAACATGATGAGTGGTATTCTAATATCATCTATTACCTTAAGAATTTATCATGCCCCGATCACCTAGTAGACTACAAAAGAAGGGCTTTGAGACTTAAGGCTATGAAATACTGTCTGACCGAAAATGGCCTTGGTTGGAAAGATCCCGATGGAGTTCTCCTTAGATGTGTCAACCAAGAGGAAGCTGAGAAACTGTTAAAAGAATTACACTCTGGATTTTGTGGTGAACATTTCGCAGCTCGCACTATTGCCCACAAGATCCTAAGGGCTGGATATTATTGGTCATCACTATTCTTTGATACTCACCGATATGTCCGATCTTGCCATCCTTGCCAGTACTTCTCTAGTAAACCAAAATTCCCAGCACAATCTTTAAAACCCATAGTGGTAGAAGCTCCCTTTCAACAATGGGGTTTGGATTTCATTGGAGAGTTTAAGGATAACTCAAGTAATGGCTACCGGTGGATCCTAACAGCCACAGATTATTTTACTAGGTGGGTAGAGTCTATCCCCACAAAGAAGGCCACTGAGGAAGTAGTCATGATTTTTTTGGAGCAACCAATTATAACTAGGTTTAGTGTCCCTTCCAAGATCACCACAGACAATGCCAAGGCATTTAGCTCCCATGCACTAGCAGAATTCTGTTTCAAGTATAGCATTGTCCTATCACACTCCTCCAACTACTACCTGCAGGGAAACGGATTAGCAGAGTCTAGAAACAAGAACCTTATGAATATTATCAAGAAAGTCGTGGGGGAAAACAAGAGGTCTTGGGATAGCAAAATTAAGTATGCCTTGTGGGCAGATCGGATAACAACAAAGACCTCGACAGGAAAAACCCCTTTTGAGCTAGTATATGGATTAGAAGCAAAGCTTCCTGTGAACCTCCATATTCCCATCCTCCGTTTTGCTCAACAGTATGCTACAGATGGAGAGGAAATCCAAGGACGAGTTAACCAGTTGATAGAGTTGGATGAATCTAGAAGAAACGTTCTAAGTCAAATGGGAAGAAAAAAAGAGAAGATCAAAAACACCTTCGATCACAGGGCGAAGGAAAGAGACTTCACTGAGGGAGATCTCGTGTTACTATGGGATAAGAGAACGGAGAAACCTGGTATACACAAAAAGTTGGATGGCTATGGACAGGTCCTTACAAGATCATGAGTCATGCAGGTACGAACTCTTTCAACCTTGGAACCATGGAGGGAGAAGCTCTGAAGCTGCCAGTGAATGCTTTGCACATCAAGCATTACTACCCGCCAGCAGCATGACATGTAAGTGCAGGTAAGTAGGTAGGCATTTGCATTCATTGTATACACCATTTTCATTACATGCTAGAGTAGTTTGCTTTCACATTAGTACATATGTTTGCTTTCAGTTTTATATATGTGAGTTGGGGGTGATATCACCACCCCAAATGATTGCTGACAGTTTCTATTGAGATCAAGCAAGTTACAGGTTATGAAAGAGATGTTGAGGTTCTCATGTGCTCTACAATGAGCACGTGTCCCTGAGTTGGAGCGAGATGTTATCCCCCACTATAGGGATAACTAAGGAGATTATGTCTCGAGGACCACATGTCCTAGACATGGAGTACTGATAGCCAGATCGACTTGAGCATGGCCCTGGAGGGCCCATCTTTTCTTCCTTTCAGGGCCTCCACTTTTTCAGCAGCAGCAGCATCCATCAACTTGGCTTGGTCTTGTAGCAGAAATGGATCTTGCTCCATGAGGTAATGAGTCCGGGTATCATGGTATGTGTCACTCTGATCCTCAAAACCTTTGAATATGTGCATTTAGTCCTTTTTGTTTCTAACAGGTGCTTGGATCTTATACTTATCCACTTGACCATGTCTGGGGGGAATGACAGGATGTCCTAGTAAGCTTGTGCCCATAGGTTTTGAGGTGCCACTGGGGGGATTTCTGAAGAGTCATCGTCCGCTCTTGTCATACTTACCACTTTCCATCTTACTTTCCGCTCATCCATCCCATTACATTGGTCTGGGCATTGGGTTGGCCAATCATTTAAGGGTTGCACCTTGCCTTGTGGGAAGAAGGGGCTAAAGGCCCAGAAGATAAAGCAGCTGGAAAAAGATAAAAGCCTAAAAATAAAACCTCGAGATGCTTCGCCTAGGGATCTGCGAGAAAGCAGTAAAAAGCTTCTCAGCAAGAAACAAGAGGGACCCATAAAAAATAATAAAACAAGACCTAGTCAAAGGATATGGGGTCTCATCACGAGCCAGCCTATTAGGTCCATGGGCACCTAGCGGTATGACACTACTAGCAACTGGTTACCACGCCAGGGTAATGTCCCTTGGTGGCATAGCCAGGAGAAAGGGGGTCTCATCACGAGCCAGCCTTCTCATTTCCGTGAAAGTGCTTGTGGGTAACATTGCCACCACTGGTCACCACGCTAGGGAAGTGTCCCCTGATTAGCTTCTTGAAAGAAAAGCAATAAAGAATAAAGAATAAAAGGCATGAATGGGCTTGGAAACATTTGCATCCAGGACAGGTGCATCTCACCTTCTACAAAGGCACCCACAGGTAAGCCATGCATGTCTCTGCCATCACTGCACCCCTTGTCAGGACATCCCTTATCCACCTCATCCATTAACATGACTTGGATTTGATTTCTCCCGGAAACTTCCCGCATCCAGTGAACACTAGCCCAATAGGACGCCCTGTCACTTCCTCCAAACTTGGCTTGCAGATTTGTGTAATGTCTTTGAGCACTTGACTGGGTAAAAGGGGTTTTATGCACATGTTTAATAAAATTGATGATTGGATGTGATTGACATTGCTATGATCCCTGTGACTTATGAGCCCATGGAGGGCGTATCTGTTGATGTGCAGGATCATACCTGACGGACAGGTACCATATTGGACAGATACACATGGGGAGATGATTAGTTCAGACCTCCATGGGGATGAAGAGCCCACCAGATGGATGTTGAGACCCCAGCAAGGGGTAGAGACAGGACAGAGGGGTTTGCACTAAAGAAGAGGAGGACGTTCCACAGAGGCAGCCCGACAGAGCCTTACCTAGGGAGGTTGTTCCCTCTCCACTAGGACGTTGGCCTTGGAAGGCCCATGAAGTCACCCAAGATGCCTATGACATCATCCAACATTTATGGACGTTTTGGGAGGCAGTTATGGTAGTTATGGAACGTGTGGCAGCTTCGAGAAACCCAAGGAGGGCTAACATTTTCCTCTAGAAGGCCACATTTGCCATAGAAAGGGCTAACGTCACACTAGAAAGGGCATGACGTGTTTACTTTTGCTTGATTAGGGTTTCATTATGACATTTTAATGTAAAACAGTATTATTATGTATTTTGGCCTTGTCGGCCTTTTGGTGACCTAAAATTAAATTAAGGTCACTTGCTATTGTATAAATAAAGAGTTAAAACTCTAATTTTCATCATCTTTCACTCACACTTATGTGAGGTCTGAAATTTGCGCCCTCCTTTAGGGTTTTGGCTGAATTTATTGATGCGCACTTGTTGAAGGAGGCTTTTTCTTGGCTATTTTGGCATTTTCTTGGTGGAAGGTTTTACAACTAGGGTTTGGCATTGATGATACTTGGTGAATGTAAGTGAATTTCTACAATCTTTCTTTTATTTGAATGGTTATGGTATCTTTTACTTGTATGTTAATGAAATTCGTTGGATTAAACCCTAGGGAACAAGCACATGTCGGTGTCCTTGTTTCATGTCCCTACTAAGTTATGCTAAGAGCCATTGTATTTGTTGAAGATAAATGTTAGAGCCTTTCCATAGCAACACTCTACAATCCACTATTCAAGCTAGTCGTTTTTACTTTACCCTTTGCGCTAAAGAAAGGAGGAAAACGCACTAAGACCTAGGGTTTCTACACCTTAGTGAGTCGTTTTCCCGTAGGGTTTGATTGATGAAGCCTTGCCCTAGCAACACGTCATCATCAAACTCTCTTGTCTTTAGCCCTACCATTTTTTACTCAAGCTAGCCGTTTAAATTTGTCTTTTGAGCTAGCGAAGGAGGAAGACGCACTAAGGCCTAGGTTTACTACACCTTAGTGAGTCGTCTCCCCTAGGGTTTGATTTGTTGAAGCCTTGCCTTAGCAACACTTCAACATTAAACCCTCTTGTCTTTAGCCCTATCACTATCATTTCATCCCTTCAACATTTGCAGATGTCTTGACTCCATTTGCCCTAATAATGCACTGATCTAAGACCTTGTACTTGAGTCCCTTGATCACAACTTCCAAATACTCTTGAACAACCTTTAACTTCTTATAACCCTAGCTTAGACTAACACTCACTAACCCTATTACTGCCATCATCTACCTGTGTTATAACCATATCCATGCAGCATTTAATGTGTCTTTTCAGCAATTGAAAGATTGGCTAAAGTGTTGCTTCTAGTATTGATATTGTTACATTGATGATAAATTGTCATTGCTCATTGTGAAGCTTCATTAGCATTTATTGTGAAGTGATACATAATGTAATCATTGCTATTGTACATCGTTGACTTGCTTCATCAATATTGTCTATCAATTGGTTTATATCAGAAGTCCTTGATTAAATGAAGTACTTGTTATCGTACAGTTTGTAGGGAGGACAAAAGCTTGAAGTTTGTAGGTCAAACTGGCGTAACAGGAACCTATCCCACCCAATGTCACTGTTATCCCTGGTTTCTAGGGATAACAAGGAGATCATGTCTCGAGGCCCACAGGTCCTAGACATCGAGTACCGAGAGCAGGATTGACCTGAGCATGGCCCTGGAGGGCCCATCTTTCTTCTTCTTCATCAGACTTGTCCTGTCAGCAGCAGCAGCATCCATCGACTTCGGCTTGGACTTGTATCAGAGAAGACTCTTGCTCCATGAGGAAATTGGTTCAGGTATCATGGTATGTGTCATGTTTGATCATTATAACTCTCAGATATATGCATCAGATTCCTTTCATTTCTGACGACTGCTTGGATCTTACACTAACCCACTTGACCATGGTTGGGGGGATTAACGGGGTGCCCTAGCAAGCTTGTATCCATAGGTTTTCGTTAGCCACCAGGGGGGAATTTTGAAAAGCCATCGTCCGCTCCCACCATATTATCATTTTACATCTTATCTCCCATTCATCTATCCCACTCCCCTAGTCCGGGCATTAGGATGACCTATTTGTGGGGTTACACTTTATCCTGTGGGAAGAAGGGGCTAAGGGCCCAGGGCGTAAAAGCAGTTGGTAAAAGATAAAAGCCATAGAAAATAAAACCTAGAGATGCCTCGCCCAGGGATCCCCGAGAAGGCAATAAAAAGCCTCTCGTTAAGAAACAAGAGGGACCCGAAGAAAAATAACAAAAAAGACAAGACCTAGCCAAGAGGATGGGGGGTCTCATCACGAGCCAGCCCATTATGTTCATAGGTACCTAACAGTATGACATTGCCATTATCTGGTTACCACGCCAGGGCAGTGACCTTTGGATGCATGGCCAAGGGAAAGGGGGTCTCATCACAAGCCGGCCTTATCATTTCTATTAAAGTACTCATGGGTAACACTGTCAGCTCTGGTCACCACGCCAAGGCAGTGTCCTCTAGTTAGACCTTGAAATAAAAAGAAAGAAAAAGCAATGAATAAAAGAAAAAGTAAAGGCAATAAAGGGCTTGGAAAGAATTGCATCCATAACAGGTACAGCTCACCTCCTACAAAGGCACCCATGGATAATATCCACCCCTGGTTTTCACTGTGTCTGGGCATCCTTAGACCACACCACCTCATATTACATGGCTTGGATGATATCCTTTGGGAACTTTCCTTTTCTTATGGATGCTGGCCCAATAGGTTACCTTGTCTTTTTCTTCAGCTTTGTATAGTAGGTCAGTGTAATGTCTTTGAGCTATTAGATGATATGCTAGGGGTCTTATGCATGCATTTGATAAAATTAATGACGAAATATGATTGACATTACTATGATCCCGAGGACTAATGAGCCCATGGAGGGCGAAGTTTTTGATGTGCAGGACCATACCCGATGGACAGGTATCAGGTGGACCGGTACACATGGGGAGATGATCAGTTCGGACCTCCATGGGGCTAAAGAGCCCATCAGATGATTGTTGAGACCTCATCAGGGGCAGAGACAGGACAGTGATTGATCGAGCATTTGTACAAAGAAGAAGAAGGACGTTTTCATCCAGGACGCCTTGGCTGAGCCCAGCCCTAGGGGGTTGACCCACTACAGGTGGAACGTGTCCTTCTGTTGACCAGGACGTCCTCCAGAGATCCTTGACGTTACCTCCAGCGCGCGGTAGCTTTACAGGGCGATTTGGCACGTGTGGCAGAGCTTGGAGGCCCAGAGAGGGCCAACGTTTGTCTTCTAGTGTTGAGATTTGCCCTAAAAAGGGCCAACGTCTCCCTCAGAGGGGCTAGACATCCTGCTTACTACTCATTTAGGGTTTTATTTAGTAGTTAAATGTAAAACAATATGATTTTAAGTAGTCAGCCTTGTCGGCTGTTTTAATGACCTAATTTTTAATTAAGGGTCATTGGATGATATAAATTGAGGATGTTTTCCCTAATTTTAACATAACACACTTCACTCACACAAGTGAGATCTGATTTTTGCGCCCTACTAGGGTAGATTTGTTGTCTAAAGTGAGGCGCACTTTCTATTGGAAGGATATTTTTGGCATTTATGGCATTTCTCTCAAGGAAGGTTTACAACTAGGGTTTGCTTGTGCTTTTCTTCATGACATGTAAGTAAATTTTCTTGCAAAATTTCTTAAGTGAATGGTTGTAGGTATAATTTCTTTCATTTGCTTATTGTATTGTTGATTTAAGACCCTAGGTAACAAGCACACAAGTAGGTTATTGTTACATGTCCCCTTGTTGAGAAATATTTTTCAGCCATTGAAGAAAAGAGATAGAGCCTAGCCGTTGCTACACTTGTCTTCTTTCTTCTGAGCTAGCGTTTAAGTCTATAAGTTGAAAAGAGGAGACGTCCTAGGCCTAGATTGCCTACACCTAGGGTTTTCACCTTCTAGGGTTTGAAAGCCTTGTTATTGCAACACTTTCTCCCTTAGATTTATGCTTTAGGCTAGCCGTTTTGCCAAGTTAATTTAGAGAAGGAGGAAAGAGCACGAGGCCTTGCTTAAGCAACACCAGAGTGAGCCTCTTTCCCCTAGGGTTTTGATTCTAGGGCCCTGCCTTTGCAACACCATAGAACCCTACCTTCTAGTTTCTGAATTATCATCCTTCTGAGACCTTGTGCCCTTATCTTTGACTCCATTCACCCTAAGGCACTGATTTGATCTCCAACGTTAAAGCTCTAGTGTGCAAAACTACCTTTAAAACTTTAAATTCTGAAACCCTAACTAAAATTGCTAACCTAATTAAGGCAAACGTCATAGTTGAATATCTCATCTTGACGCAGCAAAAGTGTAACACAAGCAATTAAATGATGATTTGAAGCATTTATTGAGTGAATGGTTGATTGAACATATTGTTAGCTTAGTCATCTTGGTAGATATTGATGAATTTATAATCTTTCATAAGCTAATTAACAAAACGTTGACTTCATCTTGTATCAATTGCATTGCTTATTGAATATTATCAGATAGTTAAAGAAGTACTAACCCTTTGAGTTATAGCCTGCAAATATATATATTGTGTTGTTATTGTCTTGTTCCGAGCAGGTGTTTTCAACAGGGCATACACTTCTTTTATTGGCTGATCAGTCGGACTATCTGACATTGGTGGTAACCTGTGAGGAAACTCTAAAACTTGACCTTGGATCTTCTGCCTCTTCAAACCCTAGGTTACTGGGGACGTCTCCCCTGGGCTAACCTCCCTAAACAGAAAGAACCTCCCCATCGAGGTGACATTGGGTGGGGAAGGATCCTATTGCGCCAGTTTGTCCTCTATCCTTTAGCCTGTGACCTAAACTACAAACTGTGCGATAACATTTTGGCGCCGTTGCCGAGGAACACTGAGTCAATCTTCCTCAACGACAAATCTTTTGGTAAGCCTTGCCTCAAAGACCTTTTCTCTTACAAGCTTACCTGGCGACTCCACTAGACCTTATTCCCCCATTCTTTGATAGTTTTAGGAAAACTATCTGGCGACTCCACAAACCAAAAGGAGATTCAATAATTCTCCTTTAGCTTTAAGAAGGAAGCCTCCTTTAAATTCACCTGTTGTCAAGTCACTTTGTGGAAAGAGACTTCCTTTAAACATGTCTACCTCTCGGACTAGTACTACAAACCCAGTGAACAATCAAAGACAATGGTCATCTACTTTGTTCAAGCCATTAGACATGTCAGCCATACCTGGCTACCCTAGGCAAATGCCACCCAAAAATGAAAAGTGGTTGCCTAAGTTTACCGGCACTGATGCCACTAGTGCAGAAGAGCATATGAGTAACTTTTGGGCATTTTTTCAGCTTCACCCCATTAGTGATGATGCTGAGGATTTGGTTATGAAGTTATTCTCTACTACCCTTTATGATGGTGCAAGACGTTGTTATCTCAGCCTTCCTGATGGAAGCATCAAAACCATGGATAGACTTGAGCAAATCTTCCTCAGAAGGTGGAGCATCAAAGAAGACCCTAACATGCTGCTCACCCGACTAAATAGCCTTGCTAAGCATGAGAATGAGTCTATTCGGGAATTTCACACCAGATTCGAAGCATTACTCCAACGAATTCCCCCAAGCCATCATCCAAAAGATGATTATCTTGTTCACATTTATACTAGATCTTTTAGTGGCCAACTAGGGTATCTTCTTAGAGACAAAGACCCTCAATCCATTCAAGAAGCCCAAGAGCTCGCAACCAAGATAGAAGGAAATCTTCTTTCATCCAAGATTGAGCCCTTTGCTAACCCTAGGGGGAGAATAGACACCAAGCAGAAAGTGGTACACAATGTTGAGCCTACTTCAGATCTCTGCACCAGTATCAGTAAGCTACAAGCTTCTGTGGATAACATCATGAAGAATCAAGAAGAAATGATGAATCGGATCGTTAGACTTGAAAAGTCCCAGACCTAGGCACCGAGGCCTCCATTCAAAGGGAAATTCCAGAAAGGGAACCAAACCTACAAGCCAAAGAATGAAAATGAGGTTCCAAATACTCTAGCCCCTACAAACGTCGTTGATGAAAATCCTTGGTGCCTGGAATGCAGTGAAGCAAATTGGGAGAATGAATGTCCTTATAACGCCAGCCAGCAACAAGTCAACAATCTGGACTGCTTTATGAATCTTCCTCAGATAGATATCACGGATGTGGAACATCAGCAGGCCCTGAAGGAAGCAGCAAGAGCAACAAGAATGGCAATAATAAACAACTTGGACCAGGAATCACGAGAAAAGCTAAAAAAGCAAGAAGTCCAAGTATACCGGAGAAAGAATCCAAAACAACCTACCACTGATCAGTCGAAATCTCCTGAGGTTCTTCCTCCCAAGACATCTAAAACTGATAAGGATACCCTTGATTTTGACTTTGAAGGAGCCTTGTCAAAGATGCATGTAAACGTTCCCTTAAAAGAAGCAATTAAGATCCCCTCTATTAAAGAACGCTTTAATACCTTCTTTTCGGGAACAGCTAAGCCTATGGACCCCCCAATTATGTTGCAAGTTGATCATTTCAGGATCCAGTATGGTGAAAACCCACCTTTCTTCATGACTCTTATGATGAACAACAAATACCTTAACAATTGCATGCTGGATACAGGTGCTGGTGCAATTATGATGTCTCTTAAAGTCATGCAGCAAATGGGCTTGAAGGTCACTACGCCTTGCAGAAATGTGTGTGGATTTGAATCCAAAGAAATACCCACACATGGTGTGGTTGAAAATGTCGAAGTACAATTGAAAGAATTCCCCGAGAAAACAGTCCACATAGATATTATAGTGGTTGATGTCCCGGACGTGTGGGGAATGTTGTTGTCTAGGAAGTTTGGTGCAATGATAGGCGGGTCCCTTGAAATGGATCTCACCTTTTTGCGGTTACCTTTGAAAGATGGGACAACTGGACATTTACTCAATGTGCCAATAACTGGAAATCACGTACAAGATGTCGTTCCTCCCGTAAATGAAGCGCAGAAAGATGTGATACAAACTCTTCGAGAATATTCTCCAGAAGATATGCCCTTTGCAACAGAGGAAGAGTTTGACCAGATTCAGTGGCCCAAGAAAGAAGAATACCAACAACTCCTAGATGAGTTTCAGAACAAAGAGGTTGGGACGGTAAAGATATTAAAAAGGAAAAAGGATGAAGAGGATGTGCAAATTCATCCATCTCAACAAGAAGTTTTTACACCAGAAGCCCACCCACCTCCCTCAGTACAGTACACCAGGGTTGTTCAAGGAACAACCAAACACAAGATCCGAAAATACAAGGAGGGAGATTTGGTATGGATGTGGGATACTCAAAAAGGAGAGCCAACTAATGTGAAAGGAAGTACACAATCATGGCTCGGACCTTTCAAAGTCGGATTGGAATCACTTGATAACTCGTATTATTTGTCCACTTTGGAAGGAAGAAGGTGCCCATTACCCATTAACGGACGCCTCCTCAAACCCCACCAAGGTGGTGGGACATGACTATACAAGTAAGTATAAGTAGGTAGGCATTTTTCGTGTATTATACCATCTGCATTTCATGTTAGTTTGTTTCCTCACATGCATATTGATTGCTTTATTTCAGTCATCTACATATATATTATATTTGCGGGGTGGCAATACCACCCCACCTTTGTTGCTGATGCCCCTTTTCGAGTGTGAGCAGGTCTGCAGGTTTATGCCCAAGATGCTGAGGATCTCATGCACTCTACGGTGAGCACATGTCCCCGAGTTGGAGCCAGATGTTATCCCCGATTTCTAGGGATAACTAGGAGATCATGTCTCGAGGCCCACAGGTCCTAGACATGGAGTACCGAGAGCAGGATTGACCTGAGCATGGCCCTGGAGGGACCATCTTTCTTCCTCTTCATCAGACCTGTCTTGTCAGCAGCAGCAACATCCATCACCTTTGGCTTGGACTTGAATCAGAGAAGACTCTTGCTCCATGAGGTAATTGGTCCAGGTATCATGGTATGTGTCATGTTTGATCATTATAACTCTCATATATATGCATCAGATTCCTTTCATTTCTGACGACTGCTTGGATCTTACATTAACCCACTTGACCATGGTTGGGGGGATTAACGGGGTGCCCTAGCAAGCTTGTATCCATAGGTTTTGGTTAGCCACCAGTGGGGAATTTTGAAGAGCCATCATCCGCTCCCACCATATTATCATTTTACATCTTATCTCCCATTCATCCATCCCATTCCCCTAGTCCGGGCATTAGGATGACCTATTTGTGGGGTTACACTTTATCCTGTGGGAAGAAGGGGCTAAGGGCCCAGGGGGTAAAAGCAGTTGGTAAAAGATAAAAGCCATAGAAAATAAAACCTAGAGATGCCTCGCCCAGGGATTCCCAAGAAAGCAATAAAAAGCCTCTCGTTAAGAAACAAGAGGGACCTAAAGAAAAATAACAAAAAAGACAAGACCTAGCCAGGAGGATGGGGGGTCTCATCACGAGCCAGCCCATTATGTTCATAGGTACCTAACAGTATGACATTGCCATTATCTGGTTACCACGCCAGGGCAGTGACCTTTGGTTGCATGGCCAAGGGAAAGGGGCTCTCATCACGAGTCGGCCTTATCATTTCTATGAAAGTACTCGTGGGTACCACTGTCTGTCGGCTCTGGTCACCACACCAAGGCAGTGTCCTCTAGTTAGACCTTGAAATAAAAAGAAAGAAAAAGCAATGAATAAAAGAAAAAATAAAGGCAATAAAGGGCTTGGAAAGAATTGCATACATGACAGGTACAACTCGCCTCCTACAAAGGCACCCACGGATAATATCCACCCCTGGTTTTCACTGTGTCTGGGCATCCTTAGACCACACCACCTCGTATTACATGGCTTGGATGATATCCTTTGGGAACTTTCCTTTTCTTATGGATGCTGACCCAATAGGTTACCTTGTCTTTTTCTTCATCTTTGTATAGTAGGTCAGTGTAATGTCTTTGAGCTATTAGATGATATGCTAGGGGTCTTATGCATGCATTTGATAAAATTAATGACAAAATATGATTGACATTGCTATGATCCCGAGGACTAATGAGCCTGTTGTCGCCCTAATGCACACTTGCAAACGTGAGCTAAGTCCCGCTCACTTAGTGTGCCCTCGGAGACACAATGTCTAAGTTCTTGCCCACACTGTCACCTTGACAAGAACTTCTTCCGTCTAGGCTTACTCCTAGGGAAGCCAAGGGGGGTTGTCCCTAGTTACTAAGTTAATTTTAATTACAATGTTCTAGGAGTTAGTTTCAATTGATTATAGGCTAAGGGGAGAACTAGCCTAGAATGACAAGCAGCAATGCAAGTGCAAACCTACTTCTAAATGTTAGGCAGCCCTTTCCCTAAGTCAACTAAGGACTAGTGCCTAAGGTTGGGCAATGGGGTCAACTATGTGTAAGGGTGGCTCGTTACAATATACTTTACAATTAAATCAAAACTACCCAAACTCCACAATTAGAAATATGCAAATGATTATACAAGTTTACAACAGTTACAAGATATACAAGATATATAACAAATCACACCCTAGGGCCAAGCATGCCCCAAGTGACACTTACTCCACTTGGACTGCCTTCACTGGCATCTAACCATAAAAGCACTCAAGGATCAAATGAGTGATGCCTCCCCAAGTGGGATACTCAATCACTTATTGATCCACACCACAACAATGATAATTGATTATTAAGATATAGCAAATGACAATGAATCAATGTATCACAACACCATGAAAGAATAAACAAGTAGTTGCACAAACAAGATATGACAAATGAGATTATCACAAGTATACGTTATCTATCAATACATCTATTATCCCCAAAACATATCCAAGTGTGATCTATGCAACTAGTGTTCTTGTTAAACTTTTTAGATTTCCCACCCCCTAACTAGATTTGTGTCTCAACCTCCACTTTTGCCAAATAACTGCCCGGTGCTCAAGATACTGGGCTTTTACCCCCAGCCTTGGGCTTTTACCCCCAGCCTAGCTTCCAAGGTCAGCCCGTCACTTCACCACAGCTAGAAGTAGTCAGAGAGGGGATCTCCCCAACGAAATCACGGGACGGTCCCCCGCCACTTCCCCCAAAGACTGTCCTTCTCGCCCGTTTTAGATGGCAGAATGAGTTGTTGAAGACCCCTAAAATGTTTCTAAGTGTTTTAGGGACCCTCGGGTGGGTCTTTAGGTGTGTTGGGTTCGTTTTAAACGAGTTTTAGGCACTTTTATTTTAGTTGTTTAGCGTATGGCCGTGAGTAAAAGTGACTAAAACGAGTGCTTAAAAATAAAGAGATTACACCACCATAAACTTATAAAAGTATAGCAATAAGATATCCAAATGCTTAAACCATCAATAGAGCATCACATGAAAGAAAGTTTAGAGATATTCAACCATGTAGCTATGAACCAATAACCATGTAATGATACTTAAAACGAAAGATAGAACTTGAAGTACTTAGATGTTTAAAACATATGCAAGTAAATGGATGATGTAGTGTGTGCTTGTTATGAAATTAAATGAGATAGCTTAAGAAGTAAGTTAAGGCATGAGCATTAGTGTTTAAACCATCAGCATTTGAACCATAGATATGTATCCACAAGTGTGTCAAATAAAAGCAATTAAATCTTAAGCTTGTAAAGCATTATACCATGATCACAACAGAAAAAGATATGAATTAAGATTGGGCCGTGAGCAACAGTGAACAAGGCTAGGCCGTGAGCATCATCCAAGTGTGTGATTAGTGAGTAAATAAACCATAAGCATGTAAAGTAACTTATCCACAAATCACAATGTATTATGAGTTAAGAACCAAGTGAGGACGTGGGCACTTGAGGTGTGTGAAAATGTGTTTATGAGAGCCAAAGATAATGAACAGCTAGAGCATTAGAAACATAAACAGCAGCCCTTATATCACATCAACCTAAGTCATAAGCATCTAAACCATTTAACATCAACTAGGCTATGTGTGAAATGCAATTACTAAAAGTATGACAGCTTAAGATACTAGAAGATTTAGAGTATTAGAGCAAGTATTAAACTTTCAATCAAAACAGCACCACAATTACCTTGTATGCATTCAAAGTGTGTGAACCATTAAACTTAAAGCACATATGTGAGATATCAACCATTAACCAAGTGCATGTATATGTTACTGATCTGTTTGTGTTATGTGCAGCAAGGAAGGCAACCAAGGCCGCGAGCTACAACAGCAGCAAGGCCGTGAGCAGAGAGAGTCTTAGGCCGTGGGTGTAAGGTGCAAATAGGGCACTAGGCCATGAGGCTTAAAGGCCTCTAAAGTGGATACTTGGAAGTGTTATGTGTGATAGATTAAGAGATGAATTAGACCATTAACACATGTGTTTAAACTACCAACTAATCATATCACCACAAATGAGTTAGATCATGAGCAAATAAACTTTAACTTATGAAAATGTAAGCTTGTGGTAGATTAAAGCTAAAACTTATATGTGTTGTGTGCTAGATAACTACACTAGGCCGTGAACCATCAAAGTATTAAGCCAAGAGTGTGAGTGCAAGGTGAGGCTGTGAGTTATCAGCAAACAAGGCCGTGAGCCTCAGGCAGCTAGGCCGTGGGAAATTGGTGCTGGGCCGTGAGCAAAAGGATGCTGGGCCGTGAGCACAATAAGGCTAGGCCGTGGGCTGCAAGATGCCTACAAAAACAGATCTAAAACTTGGCTATTGCCCACAAGAATATATGCTAAGTTATGAGAGATTTGTTAAGCTAAAAGGGGTATAAACTTAGCAAGATAAGATCATACCTTTCACATGCATCTTAGATTGGCTAAGCAGCTTAAAGAAACTATAGATCTAAAGCATGTAATCAAATTTAAGTTACTCAACCATTGACATAGGAAGCATAAGCATATGAAATACTTGGAAAGAAAACCAAACTTGTAAACGAAAGATTAGCTAAGAGTTGATCAAGTTCTAAGCTAGGATAGAACCACAAGTAGATTTCCTTAAAGCCAAGGCGATATTGGGGATGACTCCCCCAAGGTGCCGGCAAGTGAGGCTATCACCTCCAAGATAAACTTGCACAGAAAAGGGGGGGCTTTGAGTCCAGTCACTCGGGTGAATCCGAGGCGTTCTTGAATATGAACGAAGGACAAGCTGCTGGCCTACCCCTCAGGCAAGAACTATCTTGTTAATGATAGCAAACATTAGATTGATTTTACTTAATGAATGAAAGAATAAAAGAATGAACACCACTACAATGGTCAAGGTGGTGGCAAGCCTACCGATTTTGACCAATGAGGGTAGCTGATATAAATACAACAAATGAATAACTAGATCTAAGTTAAACTAAGTTATATAAACAAAAGAATGATCAGATCTAAGCTATGTTACTTCTAGGGCCCAAAAACTACTTAGAAAACTTCAGAAATTTGTAGAAAAGCAAAAGAGAAGGGAGAGATGTTACCCAAGCTTAAGAAAGGCAAGCCTAGAAGCCTCCCGGGTGTTGTATGCAGCATATACCCTCAATATGTGACGCTGTCCTGCAAAACCAGCAAGCTAAACCCTGCTGGAAATGCTGCAAAACACCAATAAAAGTTATGGAAAATTTCTGTGCATGCACAGAAAATTTCCAGCCAACAAATAGAGTATAAAATTTGAAATATTGACCTCTCTAAAGCTATAATATGAGCTGAAAAATGTATGGAACGGGTTCAGAAAAAGGAAGAGATAAAGGAGAGAGATTTGGAGTTTTTGAAGGCTCCAAGGGTAGACTCCTCGCCGAATACTATCCCAAGTGAAGTCTTAGAAATGACCTGCAAAATCTTAGTACAAACAAGTATATGGCATAGATAGTTTACTAGAACAACACTAAGAAGAGATCACTACAAGCCTAGGTCATTCAAAATAAAACATAAACTAGTGATGGATAAGATTCAACTAGCTTACCCAAGTAAAAACTCAAGATCAATACCATAAACAAATTCATAAGAAGTTGAGCAATATCACCTCATGTGGTGGAGCATAAAAGATAACTAAGAATGCACCATTTGTCCTCCAAAGCTTTTTCTTATTATCAAAAATATGAGAGCAATGAGATGGATGGCAATGTGGCAAGAGCAAGAGGATGGAGTTGTGAAAAATTTCAGCATAATAGTGTTAGCAAAAGATTGGTGAGGAAAGAATGAGGGGGAGGGTTCCTTTTA
>CBVK0100184707.1:0-18245 GCA_900067695.1 Picea abies
GTCCAATCCATAATGGCTTTGATCTTGTCAGGATCAACTGCCACCCCTTCCTCGTGGATGATATGGCCTAAGTAATGGACTTCTTTTTGGAAAAATTCATGCTTACTAAGCTTTGCATAGAGCTTGTTCTCTCTCATCAATTGAAGCACTAAATTGAGGTGTTCTTCATGTTCTTACCTGCTCTTAGAATAGATTAGGATATCATCAATTAAAACTAACACAAATCTATCAAAAAACTTGTTGAGCACACTATTCATCAAGCACATAAAGGTGGTTGGTGCATTGGTAAGCCTAAATGGCACCACCACAAATTCATAGTGTCCATACCTTGTCCTAAAATATTTTTGTGGATGTATTCATCCTTAATATAGACATGATGGCATCCAGACCTCAATTCAATCTTGGAGAAAATTGTAGCACCCCTTAACTAGTCAAATAAGTCATCGATTCTTGGCAAGGGATACTTATTCTTAATTGTCATTTTTTTTAGTTGTTTACAGTCTATGCACAATCTAAGTGTGCCATCCTTCTTCTTCACAAACAAGGTTGTTTCTCCCCAAGGAGACACACTAGGTAGAATATAACCCTTGTCCAACATCTCCTTCACTTGTAATTTGGGCTCAACTAGCTCTGGGGTACTCATCCTATAAGGTGCTCTAGACATTGGCACCGCTCCAAGTACAAGTTTTATTGAGAAATCAATGTCTCTTTTTGGAGGTAGACCAGGTACCTCTTCAAGAAACACATCTCTATATTCTCTCAATATAGAATGGTCTTCTAGGCTTGGTTTGTGGTCCTCAACAGAGTTCAGTACTTGTATTTCATGCAAAGGACATCCTTTCCTGCAATACTTCTTCATTTGAAGGGTTGATATTTGTCTCACTAAGACAGTATTTTGAATTCCTTGTAGGGTCCTTTTCTTCCCTTCCTCCTCTTCACACTCTAATGTTTTATTATAACAATCCAACTTGGGTTTCAAGGCATCCAACCAATCCATGCCAACCAGCATGTCATTAGATCCTAAGGGAAGTATGCTTAGGTTTTCTTAAGTAGACAACCCATTCATAATGAATTGGAATGTTGGTATGACCTTTGTTACCTTCCTCTTTTTTCCAGTAGCTAACTATATCATCTAGGTTTTAGCATGTTTCACTTGTTTTAATTTACATTTCTCAACGGTTTGAGGGGAAACATAACTCAAATTAGAACAAGGGTCAATCAAAATAGAAACAAGATGGTTGGTAATCATACCTTCCATTTCCACCACTGAGGCTTGGTGGTTTGCTTATCTATTATCCAAGGTTGCATGAATTTTTGGTATACTTTTGGCCACATCATCAATTGTGGTAGCTTCCTGGACGTTGTAGACTCTCCTATTGTCTGGTTGTCTAGGAGGGAAATCCCTCAATAGATGTTCTTCTCCATATCCCCATCATTTCAATGGTTCTCTCTTTGTACTATCAGTATTTCCCAAGGTTGATCCAAAAGTTTTATTTCCACTCAGAGATGGAAAGTTCTGATGATTCACACTTTTAGTGGGAGATATCATCTTATACGCTTCCCATAATTCTTAAACTTTGAGTGTTTAACCCCATTCTTCTTAAATCCCGATTTATCTTTCTTATTCCAATCCTTGGGATATTTTGCCTTGTGGTTGAATTGTTCATAGAAGTATCTAGCCTTTCAAATGGCATCTTCCAAGGTCTTAGGTTCATCAAACTCAATTCTATTCCAGAAGGATGGAGGTATCCCACTAAGGAATCATTGCATATTCACCTTTTCTTCCTTTATATAGGGAACATGCCTCAGCAACTCTAGAAACTTATTGATATATTCATCTATGGTGAGTTGTCCTAGTTTGAGTTCATAGAGCTCCTTAGTATTTTCATCATAGTACCTTTCAAATAGGTACTTCTTCTTGAAGTATTTCTCAATTTTTCCCCAAGAAATCTCCTTCTCATGGATTCCCTTTACATTTCTAAGGTCCTCCCACCAGATAGGTGTCTTTCCATTCAAGTTAAATACAGATATTTGGGCCTTCAATTTTGTAGAGTAGTCATGAAATCTGAAGTACTTCTTCAGACCAAGTATCCAAGATTTTTCTTCTTCCCCCTTTTTGATTTCCCCATCAAAAGTGAGTGGCTTGGATTTCTTAAATTCTTCAAGTTCACCGCCCTTGGAGTGCCTCCTCCTCTTTATTTTCCTCCGAGAATGTGAATTGGTCTCATTGTTGGACAGTTCCTTGGATTTTTATGCTCCTTCACTAGAGGAATCTTCAGATGAACCCTTGACTTTGGCATGCCTCTTGGCTCCATGTCAGGCCTTCTTGCAAGTGCTTCTTCTTGCATTGCTACTTTTTGGACCATGCCTTTGTATCTCAGGTAGACTCTCGGTTTTCTCGGGTTAATGTTTGTCCACATTACTTGCTATTAGCCCATGATGTAATTGTCTCTGTATATCTGATAGGATTTGTAGCAAGACCACATTTATTTCAGTTTGCTTTTCTTTTTCCTTCATAAGCCTTCCATTATCAACCTTAAAGATTTGTATCTCTATCATTAAACTTCTCATTCTCTCAGCTAGATTTGGAGGGGTTTCTACCACTCTCCTTTAATCAGACTCTTCTTCTCTTTTATGGGAGCCTTCACCTATCTCATGATATGTCACCATCCTTTTCACTTATAGATTTTCCTAGAAACCCACTGACTGATTAAGTGTTGATAATCAACATTTTTTGTTAGTTACTTATCCATTAAATCATGGACAATGTATAAAATAAAATTCTATAAGATGAAATTAACTTTATTATTTAGCATATAACAGCATCATTCAGTTCAAGTTTAAAACATGTAAAAATAGTAGAAAGTCACAATCCTCTATTCAGTAGTAATGATTTTAATGGACTCTTACGAAGAGGGTAGGGTAGGGTAGGGTGCCCTCTCCCTTAAAGAGTTTTCTAAGAAAAATTATTTGACTCTTTAGTGAGCCCAAGCAGGCCTATTTTTCTTGCATGCTATGATACCACTCTGTAATACACCCAACCCCCTAAGTACCCTTTTAAGGGATTGGGTGGTAACTTTTTTCTTTTTCTCAGTCATCTCAATACTTCTTCTCGAGCGCACTCTTATGTTATGCTCATCAATATTTTTCCAACAATTGTCACCATGCTCCAAACCAAGCTCTGGATAAAAAGTTATGTCATTTTAAAATTCTTGGCCCTCATTGGCTCAGTACCACCTCATTGCCACATGGCATCCATATGGCTACCTATCCCATGTGTCATCCAACATGGGACAATCATGGATCTGATGTGGCGCTTTCCATATGGCTCACTAAACCACGGTTCCAACTCTATTGAACCTCTCATCGTCATCATCGAGAATTTATTTCCCATGGGTTGTAAGGACCCTAACCAAAAGTTTTGATGACAATCCATTAATCAGACCCATCCTAGATCCGACAGTCCTCAAGCCAATCACCCAACAGTTCTATTTGAGTCTTTGATTCTAAAGTACACGACGTTTAACGCCCACTCTTTCATCCTCTTTTTCCCTGACGACGACACATATAGATCTAAAGGTCCTCAAGTTGCTCATCTAAAGACTCTGAGTAAGTCAAAAACACTAACTCATACAACAGTTAATTTATCATCCCTTCCTCACCTATAAATTTGACGATGGGACCCATGGCATATCAACGGTTCTAACTGTAACTTCAACCCACTCTGATCGACAGTCTAGATCACTCCTACTTACATCATCTGTGACATTTCTTAACAATGCCTAACAGGTCCACCTATGAACTCAGATGAAATTACACCTAGATCAACGGTCCAAATTCACAGGCCCGCAGATCCAACAGCCCAAAATAAAACAAAGGCCTAGAGGACCTTCTTGTCCAACAAGATCCACCTTGCCTTGTCGACCAATTATGTAGTGACATATTTCACTACTCAGCCACATTGGCTGCCATGATGGCACACTCACGTCATCATGACATCCACCTCTCTTAGACGTATCTCGAGGAAATTAATGGCGGACATCTCTCTCACCCAATAGCAGATCAACAAATATCGGTGTGTCATCGATGCCTTTATCATCGATGGCATTTTTACCTGACACATGACCTTTCTAACCTTTCAAACTCCAAAAAATGGCCCATATCTCTCTGTACGTGGATATGATGGTTGACAATTGAAGCAAGGGTCCAAAGGACCTCCCCACTTATCGGGGCTCGCTCTTTCCTAATCGACCAATCACTTAGTGACATTTGTCACTGCTTGGCCACGTTGGCTACCACGCTGGAACCATTACATTATTCTCCTCTTTATCCTTGTCCATATGGTTCCTGCACCTTTTGATGGTTGAGATCGCTCCCCAACTAGTCGCTAATCTACAGTCCAAATTGGCTCTCGCGCTCCCCAACTAGTCGCTAATCTACAGTCCAAATTGGCTCTCGTAGCTCTCTCCTCGTAGTGTTTCTATTTTTTCCTTCATGGAAACTCTAATTATCTCACTTAGATTATGGTCGCCACCTTGCATCTGAGGCCACCATGTACCTTCCACCTAGGCATTTGTTGTTGTGTGTTCATGCCACCTGGCATGACATGTGGCACATGCATTATCAATAAACTCTACCTAAAAGGGGACAAAACCCTGTGACACATGGCACAATATTTAATTGACACATAGCACCACCCACGTCATGACACATGTGATGAGGTGGTTCTACATGTCATCATGGGTATATGTTTCAATATTCTAGGTGTTGACATGTGTCCCAATAACGTTGGTTGGGGTGATGTTATTCCCTTTATCGCCCATAAACTTGTTAGGCCTCTGCGATATATCTATGGATATGATCCAATCTCGCTAAGGTGTCGATCAACAATCCAAATATTCCCTTAGAGTGCCTCCTTCAGAGTGCATCTCCTCTGAGTCCACAACTTACTTCAAAATCCATCCTCTAATGAATGGCTATGATCAAATCTTGATCGGTTTCCCATCAACGATCCATATCTACCCTTGAATTCCCTCCTTCAGAGTGCATCTCCTCAAGGATTGCAACTTACTTTGAACGTCACCGTCCGATGAACAGTTATGATCTTTTATCTCGCCAGATCAACGGTCGAGATCTAATCGTTCCCTTACAGCAACCAAGGGTCCATATCTGACCATCGCGTCAAATCAATGGCCATGATCTTCTGAGGTAAAACAAGGGTCCTTCTTAGGCTTAATAGTTTGGTCCAAAACTTAGCCAAATTTCATGAGGATTTTCTCCAGTCCTTTTCAAGATTTTTGAGTTTTCAAGAGCTCTCACCTAGGTCCAAGGCATTCCATTTCCTACTATGGTGCCTCTATTTCATCGTACCCCGAAAGTATTCACTTGTTGCAGGAATCCCAATATTGTGCTACAAAGGTGCATAACCATAGCATATACAGTCACACCGAGATTTGGTTTCATTTTTCCACTAGAGACATAGTAGCATTTTTGAGTTAATTACATACTCAAATGAATATACACATTCATCACCCAATATTTCTACAGATAAAATAACTCAAATGAATATACACATTCATCACCCAATATTTCTACAGATAAAATACTTGCAACTATTTTCTAAAGATAGAAACTACCATACAAACCATGCAAACCTATGTATTTCCTTTCAACAAACAAAGTATATAGGAATTACTTATCTACAAATTTGGGAGATGTTGGCAACTACTGAAGGGTGTGTCTCTCTCCAGCCAACCAATATAGGAAAGGTTGCACTATGCACTTCTACAGCCATCCACCCCCGAGCCAGGGTACGATGCCACAAGAGGATATACAATTTTTCAGTAAGTTTCCAAGGAGCCTCTATTACTTCTTCACTCCACTCCTCTTTTATTTGCACCAGAGAGTTCTTCCATCCCCTCTCCAATGCTCAAGCTTTCCCCAACCATGTGTGTCTGTCTGTCTCTACCCCCCCCCCCCCCCCCCCGCATTCTTAAGATCATATTTCCCTTATTTTCATGTATCCTTCCCCAAGACTTGGTGGGTCATGTTAGAAGATTCTCGATAGTACTCTTCCCATCCTTCATTTATGCTTGAAGGAGACTACCCAACTACCAACCTCATTGGTAATCAAATCTCTGGGGTTGAGGATAGTTCAGGGTCTCTGTTGCTTTAAATTAGCAAGGTATTTCTTGGTAGGGTCATTTCAACTAGTAATAGCTTCCCTCTTGCACCATTCATATCATGACATCGTAGCCTGTGAAGGTCATCCCTTCAACAGTAGTTCAACATCTCCTTGTTTCATTTATAACCAAATACTTACATTACATAATTTATCAAAGGGTCATTGTCTTTCAACTGTCACAATAGGCATGTTTATAGTTTGGTCATAACAATAATTATGTTTACAGACTGGGGGAAACAGGGGTCTTACATGCACAGAAATGTTTCTTTTAGAGTCTATGCTTCCTTCTTAGAAAGTCTTTTATTCAGTAGAGAGTATTGGCCTATGTGAATAGGAAAATTTTCCCAATATCTTTTATTTTTCTTTGGTAGGTATGCGGTGACTCCTTTATCAAATGTTTGGTATGATACTTCCCTGGACAAAAGCTTGTCGGGTACATATTTAGAAAGCAAATGAGGTTGATCCAAGCGGATATCGGTGGCCACCCACCTATTCTGACTGGCTCATCTTGGCACTTTTTCACTTTGGCAATTTTTTCCTATTTTTCGGGTCCTAAACTTCTGGGCCTTTTTTGAGGCCCTGAACAGTGTTTTTAGGGCTCGCCACAGTCACGGTTTCACTTTGGCAAGCCACGAAAGTTCAAAACCCGAAAACTAGTAAAAAACTGCCAAACTAAAAACATGCCAAGATGTACTAGTTGGAATAGGTGGGTGGCCACCAATATCCACCTAGATTGGAGGTGGACTTGTAGCTCCACACATCCTGACATAGGTGCAGTATTTCTTCATGTACCAACCTCCTACATCTCCAAAGCTTTGGTGGATCCAGGAGATATTCGGTGAGGGTGCAACCCAAATATGTCTTTGTGTAGGGGAGCCAGGAAATAATCAAAGATATCATAGAAATAATTCTTGAAGCTCACTTCCCATAATTGATAACAATATCCGTGAATTGGGGGTTGGCCTGGGTTATAGGCGCAATTGAACGCAGGAAATACATGTGCTACACAAATTGCATCTATAAGATAAGTTGTCATGTAAAAGATGGGATTTTTCATACCTTTGGCCTCCTAAGCTCGAGTTGAGATGTTGAATGAGAGAAAGTTGGCATAGTTGAATGTTTTCCCAGTTTTTACTGTCGTATAGGCCATCGGAAACCAATCCATCCTAAAGTGGGTGTTGGTTTCTTCACTGTAGAGTCTGCATATCATCGCATTTAGGACTTTGTATGGATCCTTTAGGTAGTGAGAAGGAATATATCATTCTCCCTTCTTCACCAGCCATTCTTCATATACAAACCAACTCTCCATCGGTGACTTGTAATCTTGGTGATCGATTATGAATTTGTCTAGGAACAATTCATCCAATGAAACAGTACATTTCAGGGTTTTGTAACGAATCCTAATATCTTCAGACTTGAGAGATGTGATCGGAATGCCAGAAGTGTTGACTATCATTGCGGTGTCTTTTTATAGGTATGTAAAAAACCATCTAGCAGCATCATTGTAAGGGAAAAGAGTTGGGAGAGTCATTATAGTGTGGATACCACTTCTCTTGATATTCTTGTACTCGTCAGTGTATTCATTGTCGTAAAAATACATTTCGTTATGGAATATGTCATATATATATTGGTACTTTTCATAATGCTCCCTCCCATCATTGTTGTTCATGTCTGTAATGTTAAAATAATCTGTTACGGGAACAGGGGTAGGACTTGCGGTTGCATGGTTCTTTGCTCTTCTAGTCTACATCTTGGACATTTTTTAACTTGCATGAATTTTCATTCAAAATAAAGTTACTTCACTTTTGGATTTGTTGTATATAAGATTAATTTCTAAGCTTACTTAATACATACCTTTTCTCCTTAGCAGAACAATTTATAGCAAAACTTTCCCAGCTTCTTTACAGCAACGGCGTTTATGTTTTTAGTAGTTTTGCAGCTAGAGTGATGTCGATTGTGTTTCACAGGGTCATTATATCATTACTTTTCCCCTAAGTCTTATGTAATTAATACCATATGCGTTATAGCTACGACTTGGTCAGAGGTGTACAGTTCTTCATTAAGTTTAGCAGAGGTGATCCATTTTTTATTACCGTTAGTGTGTAGTGGAAGCGATAGATTAAGGAGGGAAACGTTTTCCCTTGGGATAATTATCGGGAAGGGTCGATAGGGAGAAGAGTTCTTCGATCTCGTCATCATCGAAAATTTTATAAAAACATTCACTTAGAAAGTAGATATTATAAGAATATTTATCGATGACAACATGTTATTTAATAATATTTGTTCTCGAAAGGTGCACTAGTCTGAAAGGGGTTAACCTTTAACAGGCCATGATGTTGTCATTTGTCGATTAGTCGATTGAGTCATTGGGTCATGATAAGAATAGATCGTTGACAATATACCTCAAGTGATATCGTCGGCAGCAATCTAACTTGAGTGATATCATCGTCGACAGTTTAATGTAAAGGCTATGAAACCTTTATATGATATTTTTCGACAATAACGAGTTTCTCTAAGTGAGACAGGCTAATAAAATACTACCATGTGGGAATTGTGGTATTCCATAGACACCATCCTATAAATCATTAGGGAACTAGGGAGCGTTGTGGCCCATCTCTCCCTCGTGTTAGATTAAGGGCTAATCCCCCTTTGATAATTATGCAATCAATCGTATCATAGATATCGTCATCAGGATAAACATGTAGCTTACCACAGACATGCCTCTATACAATTCATCGGTGTCATCGTCGGGACTTTCAAATTTGATAAACCGTGGTGGGTCGGAATTCAAGTGCCAACGATACCTAATTGAGGTCATATGAATAAGGATTTGGGGCTAAGTTGTTTTAGAGGGTTTCGATTCCAAACTAGTTCCAAGGTTGTTGGGGACATGCAAAAAAGATATATTGTGATGGATTTGAGTGGTATTTGTGACTTTGCATCAAATTAGTTAAGCGACTGCATACAAACATCAATCTCAGAAGTGAATAACCATTAAGGTAAGAGTAGTACCTTGCAAAATTTTGATAATATGGGTACCCACTAAAACTTGAGAGCTTTAGTGGGTTGTTTTGTGTTTCACAACACAACACTCAACTCAAAAGAGAGGTAAAAATCTCTTCTTGTTTTTCTAAAGAAAAAGAATATCATTTACTAATTATATATTTATTTTCACTTACATAAAGGTTATAAGGGTTTTTGTGGTAGTTAATTATCATAATCTCTACTTCTCGTTATTAAGCTTATATGTGTGTGTTAAGAAAGTCTTTGAAATTAGTAGTTAACTACCACATGCTTATGACTTAGTACGAATGAAGTTGTTATCGATTTCTGATTTAGTATGAATGAAGTCGTTATCGATGTATGTATTGGCTTGGAGATGATGAAAAAATGTCAGGGAAAAAATGCATAATATTATATCATCGAATAAGTTTGCAATCAAGGTCACTTTATATGGTTGTATAATATATTATGCAAAAGAGTTCATGATGGGTCCGACGTTAGATATCATTATGATGGAGGCATTTGGATAAATAGTGTGAGCGATATACTATTATTCAAGTATTTAATAGAAAAAATGAAAAACTTAAAAAACAATTTAAGTTAAGTAGAAGTTATTAAAAATATTTATTATTTTGTATTTATGATACTTAAAATATTAAAATTCAAAATTCAAAAAAGTATGATCATGATTTTGTAACTTAAATGTTAGTTAATAATTTTGAAGTTATATATAAATGTTGAAGTTAATAACTTTATATTAAATCAATCCCAAAAAAATATGTAATTGATATAAGCTAGTCGTTTTATATTTAATTGAACAAAATATGTAATTGATATAAGTTAGTAGTTTTATATTTAATAGTTGGGAATACAATTAATTATAAAATATATGTGTAAGTTAGTAGTTTTATATTTAATAGTTGGGAATACAAGTAATTATAAAATATATGTGTGTGAAAGACTTATACACTCATGAGTAAAGCTTGTATTAGATGGTGGGTAAAGAGTAATAAATGACCTAAAGATGATGTGGTAATGAAAATAACAAACTTCATATTTATTCTTCTTCAAATATTAAAATTTAAAATTAATTGCAATTAATAATTTGGTTGATGAATTGAAATGGTTAGAGGTTTATCGAAAATTTCACCAAAATAGCATCATTATTATTTCAATTTCTCTCGAAAGCTACAAAATTCAATTGGATTGTTCAATGTAATATTTCTTTTGAAACTCTAACGGAGAATCTCTTAATTGCACTAGTACTACAGAGCCCAAATTGGTCTTTTCAATTTCACATCTCTACAAATGCCTCGGACACAACCATTGGTGTTGCATTGGTAACTACGCCATTTACTACATCAGTAAGAACCTCACTCTAGTCGAGCAAAACTGTATGGTAACTAAAAAATAATTTATTATTGTCGTGCATGCAATTAATAAATGTTGTCATTATATTACTGAGTACCCTCTGTTTATACATTTGGATCACTTTGTTTTTTGTTATCTCATGAGAAAATTGTTGACCAAAAATTGGTCACCTATATTTTCTCGCTCTTGGATTATTAAAAACAATGATATCTGAAGATGAAAAATTTTTATCTATTATAAGTTCATTGTGTATCCCTCAGTCTCAGCTTCGCCACTATTTTTTGGATCGAAAATCATAGTGTAAATGCTCAAGATATCAAGGTTTAAAGTAAGTGGAAAAGGACGCCTTTTCATGTGGAATAAGGCTAATTGTTCATAAATATATTTAATTTTCTTTGGGCCCAAGACCCATGATCTTCTTAATAAATTCCAGGTTCAAAACCCACAAAAATATTCTATGCACAAGCACCCACTGTACTCTCCACACTCCACACTCCCCTATTTCCCATCTTTCCATACTTAACTTTATTTCCTCTCCTCCCCGTTTTTCCTCCATGGTGGGCGGACTCATTATCCACACCCCTCTCATCTCCCACCACTCCACACTTAGTTTTATTTTGAGTCATTTTAGACTCTCAAACTCACCTCACCTCACCTCACATTCCTCACCCCGTGAGTCCGAAATTATGCTCCCCTCGTTTCTCCCTCCCCCTTACCTTCGCGACCCACATTTCCCACACCCCCTCACCACTCTATACTTAGTATCATTTTCTAATTCCTTTAGGACTCTTAGACTCACCTCGCCCCTCCTCCTCACCTCCCTAACCCCCACAAGTTTGAAATTATGCTACCTACATTTTCCCTTCACCACTTCCGCCACCTACAAACTACCATTTCCCTATCCCCTCTCACGAATCCCTCCCATACTTAAAATATTACCCAAAGTTTCACATATTAAACCAAAAACAAATAAGAGTTTTCCACATGCCACCATGGAGACCTAAGAAAATATGACAAGTGGAAGCCTACAATTGGATTGACATGGCAGCTAAATAATGTGTATTGAGAGATTATTGACATATGAGGTAATTACATGTGGAAACATGTGGGCTGCTTACTCATGTTGAAGTAGTTTGTGACTCATCACGATAATTGGGCATGGTTAGAAGTTGACTTTGACAAAATATTAGTTATTTAATTAATCTCAAAAGGGCTCGTCACATGGCTCTCCATAATCTCTCTTTGTTTCTTACTAAGTGTATTACCCACTTAATGACAAGTGGAAGCCTACAATTGGATTGACATGGCAGCTAAATAATGTGACATGTGGTTTCACATATTAAACCAAAAACAAATAAGAGTTTTCCACATGCCATACACTCATGTAATGACACCATGGAGACCTAAGAAAATATGGCAAGTGAAAGCCTACAATTGGATTGACATGGCAGCTAACTAATGTGACATGTGGTAGCTTACATGGCAGCTAACTAATGTGACATGTGGTAGCTTACAAATTGTGACACAGGGAAAATTCTTATTGAGAGATTATTGACATATGAGGTAATTACATGTGGAAACATGTGGGTTGCTTACTCATGCTGAAGTAGTTTGTGACTCATCACGATAATTGGGCATGGTTAGAAGTTGACTTTGACAAAATATTAGTTATTTAATTAAACTCAGAAGGGCTCGTCACATGGCTCTCCATAATCTCTCTTTGTTTCTTACTAAGTGCATTACCCACTTAGTATTATAAATGTTAAAGATTCAAACATCCCAATGCATGTGGGAAGAGGATTTATGGCCAAAAGTCGAATTTCATGAAGAAAAGGACGAAATTCATCCAAGGACTGAGATTTGCCCATTAATTTTGATTGACGGTGGTTGAGCGTTAATTTTGTGGAAGTCATAACTTGAGCTCTAGGTGTCGGAATTGTGCAAACTTTATACCATTAGAAAGGTATTTTGATGAATAAGATGATGGTATAGGTTTAAAGAGCTTAAAGTGGCCAAATTTTCCTCAGAAATTAAAATACCAGTCAGCTTCATTTTTAATGGGTCTGCGTGACAACTCAACTTCACAAGTTCGGATCATGAAATTCGGGCGACGGATTTGCGCAAAATTTATATAGTTGGAAAGATAAGACAATGAAAATCACATATGAAGTGACTTACATAGACACAAAGTTGATTATCACTTCCATAAATCTAAAACACAGTCCTTCTCTTTAAAGGGGCAATTAATTGAATTTTGGAAATAAAAGTTTATTTAAAAACTTTTATTAAAAAAGGAAAGGGACCCATTTAAAAGTTACGGATGTTAATGATGTGATTTCATTAATGAGTCTTTAATTAAAAATAATATTTCAAGAAAATAATTATACGGGGAATTCAAAAGAGAAAAAACCCTAACTACTCAAGTAGTTAGAAGATCTCATTTTAAAAAAGAGAAGAAGGGCTTCATCAAGAGACCAAGAATCAGAATTATCAGAGGGGCGGGGCAGAAAATCAAAGGAAGAAGAAGGTATAGCCATGAATATAAAATCAAGTTTCTGATCAAAGAAAAGAGATCTCCATCTTCTCCACTCTTTCTATTCTTCTACACCATTTCTCATAGATTTATGCTTGAATATCTGAGTTGGGCACAAGGCTGAGTTCTTGAGTGTTCTTGTATTCTTCCAAAATAATTTTATTTTATGATGATGGAGTATTTACAACCATATACATGATTGTCAAATATTTTGTAATGAAGAACATATTTTGTGAATAAAACTCCACAAAGAATTGCCTCAAAGTTTATTTTGATTGTATCTTGTAACTTTGAGTCTTATTTATGAGGTATTTGAGATTGACCTATCAAATTATATGTTTATCTTGATAGTAATACTCTTTTAAAATTCTTTGAGATGATCGAATTATTCTCTCCTATTTTTCGTGAGGACGACATGGATGTATTTATATATGACTAAGAAGATTGTGTATGTGACGTTGATCACAAAAAAATTCGGATGTTGAAGCCCTCCTTCAATCTTTTCAATTGTTTAAAGATTGTTGCATACAAAGATCGGATTAGGTTATTGAAGAACCATATCATTTTATAATTTCAAGCAATAAATATCTAGGGTTTGTTGCCTTAGCATTCTCCTAATCCAAGATATCACATATATATATTTTAGCCCAAGAGGAGTACCACCTCTTTAAAAATGCGAGAGTATTCATATCTTCGTGAGGCTTTTATTTCAGTCCTGAAAGATTCAAGTGTCAAAATTCTTGGTGACCATACTTGGGAGAAATCTATTTTCAAGATATTTGAGGCCCTACTTCAGATCAGATTGAAGAACCAAAAATCTCCATGGCTCAAAGTTTCATAAAGAAGATTCAGTAAAATTGTTTCTTGTTTTAAATGCAAGGGATTTATAAAGGATTATTGAAATATGTTTCACCTTTTTTATAATTTCTTATTATTTCCCATTATTTAATTATTAACCTTTAACTTCATGCCATATGTCAACCATTCCTTGGATCACATGGAAACTTGTTTAATATATGGAGAGATGACACATGGAAGTGTGGAATTATGACATATGACAGTTCACCATTAGAGACATGTGGTGTATTAGTAAGCTATCATATGAAGACACATGGCAACTTATGAGAGGAGACACATGGCACATTACTATTGGATGAAACATTGAGACATTTGGCTGGATGATTTATTATGTTGAATGGACATGCCACTATATGATTTATTATCCTAAATGGACATGCCACTGGATGTTGTCTGGGATAATTTTGGTCAAAATAGTTATTATTTAACCAATTTATAAGGGGAGTTCGAATCCTCCTAACCTCTATAATCTTCTCTCTTTATTTCTCATTAAGTGTAAGATATAATTAATATTATATGTTATTAAAATTAATGTAATACCATGCAAGTGGGATAATAAGTTTCCACAAAAAGGTCTAATTTTCATGGGAGAGCACGAAATTCATCCAAGGGCCCATATTTTCCCAAGACATGATTGACGGTGGTTGAGTCACGATTTTGTAGAGGCCATAACTTGAGTTCCGGGTGTCAGAATCGCACAAAATGTATTCCATTGGAAATGTATTTCAAAGAAGAAGAAGATGGTCCATGTTTCAAGGGATGAAAGTTACTACATGTTTCCCAGAAATTAAAATATCAGACAACTTAATTTTTAATGGGCCTACGTGACAACTCAACTTCATGAGCTCATATCTTGAAATGGGCCTACGTGACAACTCAACTTCATGAGCTCATATCTTGAGATCCGGGCGACAGATTTGGGAAAACATTATATCATTGGAAATAGAAGAATATGAAGATGAAATATGAAGTGACATATATGGATAAAAAATTTATTATCACTTCCATAAATTTAAAACATAGTCCCCCTATTTGAAAGGGAAATTAATTAAATTTTGAAAAAAAAAATTAAAAACTTTTATTAAAAAAGAAAAGGGATCCATTTTGAATATGGGTATATTAATAATGTAACTTCATTAATGAGGATTTAATTAAAGAAAATAATTGTACGGGAAATTCAAGAGAGGAAAAACCCTAACTACTCAAGTAGTTAGAAGATCTCATTTTAAAAAGAGAATAAGGGCTTCATCAATCAAGTAGTTAGAAGATCTCATTTTAAAAAGAGAATAAGGGCTTCATCAAGGGTGACATAATTAGGAATATCATAGGAAGAAGAAGGTACAGCCATGAATATACAGCCAAGATACTGATCAAAGAAAAGAGATATTGATATTCTCCACTCTTTCTCTTCTTCTACACCATTTCTCATAGATTTATGCTTGAATCTCTGAGTTGGGCACAAGGTCGAGTTCTTGAGTGTTCTTCTTGTATTCTTCAAAAATATTTTTATTGTATGATGATGGAGTATTTACATATTTCATGAATAAAACTCCACAAAGAATTTATTCGGGGTTGATTTTGATTATATCTTGTAAATTTGAGTATTAAGTATGAGGTGTTTGATATTGACCTATCAAATTATGTTATTGGTTTTGATATTAATACTATTTTAAAATTCTTTGATATGATCAAGTTATTCTCTCCTATTTCTCATGAATATGACATGGATGCATTTTTATATGATTAATAATATTGTGTATGTGATAATGATCACAATAAAATTTTGATGTTGAATCCCTCCTTCAATCTTTTCTTATTGTAAATAGATTTATTGTTGCACATAAATGTTATATCAGGTTATTGAAGAACCATATCATTTCATAAATCCAAGTAATAAATATCTAGGGTTTGTTGTCTAAACATTCTCCTAATCCATGATATTCAAGATATATATTTTAGCCAAAGAGGAGTACCACCTCTTTAAAAAAATAGGGGGATTGATATCCTCGTGTGGTTGTCGTTTCAGTCCTGGTGGATTCAAGCATCAACATTTTTGGTGACCATACTAGGGAACCATTTGTTTTCAATATATTTCAGGCCCTATTTCATATGGAAACCAGAATCTCCATGGTTCAAAGCTTCGAAAGAAAATTCAAAAAGATTGTTTATTGTTCTATATGCAATGGATTTATAAAAGTATTATTGAAACATGTTGCACCTTTTTTATAATTTCAAAAAGGCCCAAGAAGAACCGAAGATTCGGGAGAATTCCCTGGAAACTCCATTGGAAAGAATCAAAATGAATAATTTCATTCATGTCATGATGCTCCTTTAAATTCTTCATCAATCCCATAAATAGCTTTACAAGAATCAACAAAAGGGAGAAATACCCATAGAAGGAGGCGATTTCATAAAATCCTTTTAAATCTACCAGAAGTAGATTTTCAAATGCTTGATATTTCTATTGAATTTTTTTCTACATTCTTTGGGGATGCTTCAAAAGATGAAAAGAAACACTTGATTAATTTTAAAAGTACATGTTATGATTTCAACCTCACTGAAGACAATGTTACATGTAGATTATTTTTACAAACTCTATGAGGGAATGCTCTTGAATGGTATAGCTCATTAATACCTAACTCTATTTGATACGGATTTTATAAGCAGAACGAAATGAAAACATATTATTAAAAGATGTTTAACAAAAAATAACAGAGATACAGTAAAACCGGTTTCTATTCAATAAGGAAATAAGCTAAAATCATAAAATGCAACGGAAAACAAGCTTGTTGGAACGGTGGCGGCTTATCTCTGAGAAGAGATGTGACGGTACGCTCATTCGCAAGAAGATTATTACAATGAGGATATGAAGGAATTTTTACAAATAAACATGAATGCCAAAACCATAGACATCCAAAAACCTAACCCTAGGAGATGAACCGCCAAAAGTCATGTGGGCCCCGTTGGGGTAAGCTAGTACATCAACTTCCTGGGGTCATAACTTTTGCATACGATCTTCATTTTAGGCACATGATAGCCCGTTGGAAAGGTCTATCTAAGGACTACACATGTTGGCGTCAGAATTTGAAACAATCTATAGTCTAACTATGGTGAGCCCTAAAAACGTTGTTTAGGGCCTCAAAAACTATGGTGAGCCCTAAAAACGTTGTTTAGGGCCTCAAAACGGCCCCAGAAGTTGGGGACCCGAAAACTAGGAAAAAACTGCCAAAATCAACCAGTTAGAATAGGTGGGAGGCCACCGACATCTATATGGATCACTATTACCAATTGGGATGTGTTACAAGATTCATTTACAGAAAAGTTCATCCCAAGAGTGCATTCATATGTTTTTGTTGATGTTTCAAATGTTGTTTCCCACCCACCCTCTCCCATATGGACACAAGAAAATGAAATGAATGATTTGGAAGAAGAATCTAATCAAACATTGAAAGATTTTTTTGAATCTAGTCACATGGATGAAAATGAAAATAAGAATTTTGAGCAAGACTTCAGCCTCTCATACACTCCATATGAAGATCTTTTAAACAACACGTTTGAGAATGAAATTGAGGAGCCTCCACCAAATACACAAGAATATTTCAGCCTTGCAATAGATGATGGAAAGCCGCAAGAGCCTTGGCAACAAGAACAATTGGTGAAAGAAATGAATCTTGAGGAAAACGATGAACAAGATGGCCATTACATGAAGGAAAAGTATTTTCAAGACAATGTTGATGAATCAAGAATCTTGGATGTGGACAGTGATAAGGAGAGAACTAAAAGAATGTTACGATTGGAAACTCTCCTTCTAGTCAAAGGAAATAATATTTTTGAGCAGCCAAGAATTGATCTCATTGAATTATGGTTCCAGAACATTATTGGAGAAGCAACACAATCAGATCCTCAACACACCTTGTTCAATCTTTCTCCAATACATATTGAGAGTGTCCCTAACTCAATGGTACTAGTTTCAGTGTGTTCCATAGTGATGGATTTCATTCCACAAATCAAATCAATGCTTGAATGGATCCATTGGAAATCTTCCTAAACCTAAGGTGCCCCTTTCTTTCAAGTAAGTTAGGGTAGGTGGATCATGTATGTACATATTTTGTTTCTTTAGTTCAATTTTTCACAATAAGACAGTCTTTATATTGAAGTTTGAAGATAACTCCATGAAAGAGGAAGAATTGCAGGAATCTATTTTGAATATGACTCCATAGCCCAATGGAGAATGTAACTGGTCTTGAGATTCTGGTGTTCTCAGCAACCCACAGGGGGTCACTGTCCCACAGTTGG
>CBVK0100184708.1:0-18839 GCA_900067695.1 Picea abies
AAGATACATTTTGTGTTCATTTGTGTGGATGGTGTGTTCATTTGCTTGTTTCTTTCATTTCAATTTTAGCTATTTCCGTAATTTTCAGCACTACACTAATATAAAAGAAATGAGATCTAAGGTAATAAATTGCATAATAAAAGATTTCAAAATATCGTAAGATCCGTTGTGACGAATTGTTCTAGTGGAATATCCGCAGTAGTTTAGTGATCATATTAGTATTAGAGCAGTTTTCTTTGGGGTTTGGTTGGAAGCTGCAAGATCTAGGAATTGGCTTATGAAGGAAGTCTCGAAACCGTACCCATGGTCAACGAGTCTAGTCATAACAACCCTCGATGTAAGACAGAGGATAGATTTTCAAAGATGGAAGAATAAGCCTCTGATAACTTTCTCATTGTGACCCTCCTCGTGGCAGCTCTAGAGAACAAATTTGGACCTTTTGGGGAGATTGGTGTCTCTAACTCAAAAGTTGGATCAGATGAGAAATCAAGAGATAATAAAGACCCGTAAAAGGAGCTGAAGTGGAGTTAGAGAAAGAGCAACCAAGTTCAAATGCCATCACTTCTTCACGGTCTCTATTTAAAATGGACGTGAAGGTGGACATCAAACCTTACCAAGGCAAGATTGATGTTGTTAAGTTGAATCATTGGTTGTGACAATTAGAATATTATTTCGGTATCCATAGCATGGGAGAAGAGCAAAATATTTCATTAGCTCGACTAAAATTAGAGGGTCATGCCCTAACTTGGTGGGAAATCCACATGGAGACACTTAGGCTAGAGGGTGATCCCCCAACAACTAAGTGGGAGGTATTTAAAACCCTCATAAAGACCTAGTTCTACCCTGTTGGGAGCAATGAACCAACAAGAAGGCAAGTAGGGAGTCATGAATTGATAATATTTTATTATTAATTTCCAAGTGTCCTTATCCCAAGCCTCTTGTCCTTATTTTATGTTCCTTAATTATTATTATTACAAAGCTTGTGGGAAGGGCATGTGGTTCCTGTGCAAGTATAGAGTGCATGCAACCTCAAGAAAGGATTCTTTCCAATTTTTTTGAGGGGGGAACTGTCGTGGTTGGAATTTATTCTCTAATTTTTATGTTGGTGGGAGAGGATGTTCTATTGCCATAGTATTGTTGCTACAAATTGCAACCATGGAATTATGTGGAATCCATGATTGTGTCAATGTGTTATTTCAAGGATCAAGAGGAATTGAATTACAACTGATTTTTTCCTTACTTCTAGTATTAGAGATTTCTTAGCTACCTATGGGGGAGAATTATAGGGAAGTGGGATATTCTGAGGGATTGTTTAGCAGTGAAAGGGATCCCATTCCTTGTGATGTGCAAGGATGAAGGGGAAAGAGAGGTTGGAAAGTGGGACTATTGTAGAAATAATGGGTAGAAAGGTAATTCCTCGATTGTAATAGTTAGTTGTTGAGACGAAGAAGGAAAACCATAGCCATACCCAGTAAATTCACCCTTGTTATTTCATTACCTGCCACAGGGGTGGCACCTACTTGAGCTAGTGCTTATGACTAGGAGGAAAAATGTTCCCATGCAATTATTTCCCCCAGTGCAAATCCTATAATAGATAATCTAGTATTTATTGTTATGTGTCGATGACTATATTGTGTTATTGTAAATGAGAAATATGTGCTTATTTGGTGAAGTCTTGAGGCTGGAAATTAACATTAGCTCAGGATTGTAGCTCTAGGATGTTTGGTAATGATTTATATGTGAATTGTAAGGCTATTTCAACCATATATTGATAATTCTACCTTTGTCATGTAAATTGATTTTCAGCCATGTCAATTCATTGTAATAGTCTTGTGGGTATGCCAAAAGGGGTCATAACACATGAACACAATGTAATTATATGTATATGAAAGAACGATATAAAAAAAATATTGTAAATGCATATGAATGTTGTTGTAATTGTCCATGCACCAACTATTAGTATTCAAAGTATGAGAAAAGATATGTTTATGTGTTGAGATGGTTGAATGTGCTCATGGGCTATGGAGTAAATGTTTACGAGAAATGTATTTCCACTATTGGGTTTTATTGCCCATAAATTATATGTAAGAATGTTGATCATAGCTTAATTAAGAAAGTGGGTACATTATAACATAAGCTAGAATGTAGATGAAAAGATTATTTGTACTGCAATGCAAAAGGAGGTGAACATGAGTAGCCTTCATCACAAGGAAGAGAAGGAGATGACTAAAATCTTCTATATTGAGATTCAGGTCAAGGAGACAAAGGTGGATGCTCTGTTTGATTTCAATTCACAGGCCAACCTTGTAGCAGAAGATCTAGTCAAGCTTGGATTGGAAGTTCATGATCATCCTAACTCATATCCATTGAGATGGGTAAATAAGGATGTAGAGCTCAAGGTCACAAAACAGTGTAAGATCAAATTTGCTACAAGTACAAACTATATTGATGAAGTGGAGATAAATGTAGTACCACTTGATGTGTGTGGTGTGGTGTTTGAATCCCCTACATGTATACGAGGGATGCAATCTTCATGAGGAGACCAAACTAGTACTGCCTAAACAAGGATGGGAAGTCTTTCATCGTCAATGCAAAGAAAGGTAAATCCAAGCTCTCTTTAGTAATTGCTAATGAAGCCAAAAAATTGATCAATTGTAGTAGGAAGCTTGCATTACTTTTCCTAAGAGAGAATCAACTAGGTGATGAATTAGTAAAAGTAAAGGCACCACTAGAGGAATGTACAAAAGAGCATAAACATTAGTTGGAGGAGTTATTATAGACATATAGAGAAGTGTTTCAGGATCCTAGAGGGTTACAACCTAAGAAGGAAGTGGAGCATGAGATGCATTTGTTGCCTAACTCCCCATTGCCAAATATTGGGCTATACAGGTAGTCCATCCTTGAAGAGGATGGAGTAAAGAAACACTTGTAGTAGCTACTAGAGTAGGTAGTAAGATGACCAAACACCTCACCTTGTGGGTCACCTAATTTCATAGTAACCAAGAAGGATGGGACTTGGTGAATGTGTATCGACTATAGACCTTTGAATAAGATTACCCTCAAGAATTGGTACCCTTTTCTCATGATCGATGATTTGTTGAATCAAATGCAGCATGCCAAGTACTTCAACAAGTTGAATCTCAAATCAGGATACCACCAGGTACGAGTTAAAGAAGAAGACAGTTGGAAGACCACCTTCAAGACAAAGCAAGGTCTATATGAGTGGATGGTAATACATTTTGGTTTATGTAATGCACCAACTACATTTATGTGTTCGATGAATGATGTATCACGTCCCTTTCTATATTCATTTATAATAATGTACTTGGATGATATATTGGTTTATAGATCTACTTGGGAAGAGCATATCTCACATCTAATGTCGGTGTCAGAGACTCTAAAAAAGCATCAATTTCTAGCTAACCTTAAGGAATGTGAGATTTCTTAACAATCATTGTTGTGTTTGGGGTATGCGATTGGTGAAGGGGAACTCAAAATAGATCCCACGAAGATGGAGGATATCCTCAAGTGGCCAATTCTTATTAATGTCATGGAATTTAGGAGCTTTGTTGGGTAGCGCAGTACCTATGAAAGTTTATAGCATCCTTTTCAGTTGTAGCTATGCCACTTCATGCCATAACAACTAGTGGTAAAAGTTTGAGTGGGGGGAGAATCAACAAAAATCTTTCGATGAATTAAAATGGAAGATCAATTAAGCATCGGTTCTTGCACTGCCTAATTTGTAGAAGCCTTTCTAAGTGGATACATATGTAAGTGGATAAGTTATGGGAACGATCTTGATGCAAGGAGGTAAGCCAATATGTTATCACTTTTAAACATTTCATCATGGAGTCCTGAACTACCATACATACAATAAGGAACTCTACACCTGTTTTAAGTTGTTAAGAAGTGGAAGCACTACATGATGACCAAGGAAACCATTATTGACACTAATCATTGATCATTATAGTATTTATAGGCCCAGAGTAAGCTTCAACAAACCAAACCTTATAAGTCGATGGGTTCTTTGCAATAGTTCCATCTAGCCATTAAATATAAGAAGGGCAATGCTAATAAGTTTGCACACATGCTTTCGAGACCATCCACATACAAGACTACAACTCTCAAAACTCTTATGCACATGGAGCCCGTTGACCCAATAATTGTCCCAAACTTATGAAATCTTGCAAAGAGTTGCAAGACTAACTTTCATATCATTCTTTCACTTTGCCAATGTATGACAGTGGTCCAATGAGTTTTAAAAGAATAACATTTTTGGGTCATAATTTGTGAAATATATGGAATCATGGAAAAACTTGTTGTGTTTTCACCGTATGTTTGGTATGAAGTCACTACAATACATTGGGTGTTATATGTGTCAAAACCATTTGAAAAATGAATAATGGATATCTCACCTTTCAACATTGATTGACTTTGGTTGATATGTGTTATATTCCATATATTGTATGGCATGGTTATAAGTTATTTTACATGGCATGGTGTGCTACATGTTTAAGTGGTATGACATATTTGGCTTATAAATTTGAGAGTTGGTATAATATTTGAAAAACATATGTTTTGATAACATTGCATTATGGACAGACTATCCTTCTTTCTGCTCAAAGAACCTAAAAAACTCTTGCCCGAGCGCTTAGGGTTTAGTGTATGATGCATTGTGTCAATCTATGTCCTGGAACCTTCATACCACCTTTGTTCACGCCTGATGTAACCTTCCCTGCCATACTCCCTGACACAATAGAATGAAAGAAGACGGAGGGGTGAAAGACCCCTCTTATCGGAATGCAGTAGCGAAGGAGACAGAAAACTCTCGAATGAGTCAATCGCCCTTCGAACCTTGCCGCATCTACGAGACCAATACCTGCATGAAGAGACTGATCGAGACAAAGGGACAGGAATGGATGCGGAATCGTCGCATCCAATAGCTTCTCGTATCTGGATACCCGGAAAGTGAATCCTATAGGCACCAGTAGCGCCAAAATATGTCATAAAATCAACTAGGGTAGGCGAGCATACCCAGTTCATGAGATATCATTCACTCATTGGAAACTTTATTGGACTCTGGCCCTCGGAAAGGGACCTATAACGTTGGTTCAAAACCTGGTGGACTCTGAAAGGAGACTATAAGATCCAACTAAGTTCCAAAGGGTTTTTCACAGTGATATTATACAACCTGGAAGACAAAGACCGCATCTTTGAAAGCAGACCATACTTCTACAACTCAAAAGGCCTGTACTTACGCTTCTGGATGGACCACTTTAGCCCTGAACAAGAAAAAAATTCCTATGCCTCAGTATGGATCCAACTCTACTCCCTGCCTCAAGAGTTCTGGCTAGAAGATATTCTAACGGGCATCAACAACACTCTTGGCAGGCATGTCAAGTCCTCAAAATCCACCAAGCAAAGGAAATACACATCTTATGCAAGAATATGTGTCTACATGGACATATCAAAAGCCTTACCAGGTTCGGTTACATTGGAATACCATGATGAAGAATGGGCTCAGACCATAGACTATGAACACATGCCATTTCGCTGCAGGAAATGTCATGAACATGGGCACCTTTTCATGGATTGCCCCCTAAATGTTCTATCCAAACCCGAAACGAAGGAGAAAATGAAAGATGGGTTCACACAAGTCTAGAATCTCAAAAAGAAAACACAAAAGAAACCCCACCAAGGAGGGGGGCGAAGAAATTCCAACACCAACTCCTTTGATGCCCTCAATAATCTTCCAGAGGAAGAAGAGATAGAAAACCCCCATCTACCAGCAGATAGGGAAAACAACAAAATCAAGGAAAAACAACAGCAACAACCACACACAGAGTAGATAATCAATCCAGAATCTCAAGCCCCCTTGAACCCAAGAAAGATCCCAACAATGAAAGAGGATACAATAATGGATTTGAATGAGCAGGAGTTGGCGGACATAGATCTAGATAAGCTAGAAGAAGTGCTCAACAAAAAGGATCTCCAAACCATCCTGGATGATCAACTCAAAAAATTCCATAAGGTCTTCCTAGACTCTACAGCTGGAGCCACTTCCAGGAGAGGTATAGGTGTTGATCCAAACCCAGATCCCAGGAAAATTCCCAAGGAAAACAAAAGATGAGGACGAAAATATGTTCATCAATTGATAAAGGAGGCAAGTAACTACATGATCAACTCAGGACAAATCCAACGTCTCTCAGAAAGTTCCTTCTCCCACCCCCCCAACTAATAATGATGGAAATCGTCACATGGAACATTAGAGGCTTAAATGGAAGATCCAAGCAAAGGATTTTTCAAAACTGTATAAAATCTGAAGACCCAGACATTATACTGCTACAAGAAAAAAAATGTGCAGGACAAATAGCGGATTCAAAAGATGTTGGAGACAAAGCAACTATTATCATCTGGACTCGAACGGAGTGTAGGAGGACTCACCATTCTTTGGAATCCAACCATGGTGATAATGGATCAAGCACTCTCCATGACAAGCACTATAACTACTCACTACCGAGCAATAGGATCTGACAAATATGGAATGATCACCAACGCTTACGGCCCTCAAAGCAGCCAAGAAAAAAAACTTTTCCTTAGAAGCATGTCTTATCTGGGATCACTTGTTGGGAAAAAACATTGGATAATCGGAGGAGACTTGAACATAATCCTCAGTCTTGAGGAAAAATAGGAGGGAAGAAGCACCTGGAGCAAAAAATCTCAAAACTCCAGGAACTCATAAACAACCTCAAATTGGTCGACATTGAAATAGGAAATGGCACCTTCACCTAGTCCAACAAGAGATCAGGCCCCCAACAAATTGCAAGAAGATTGGATCACTTCCTAATCTTGGAAACCCTTCTACTAGAAGGATCAATGGTCGAAGCCAACATTCTCCCAAAATCAAGATCGAACCCTTGACCAATGCAGCTATGGATAGAAACGATAGCCACTCCAAAGCTCAAACCTTTCATGTTTGAAAAAAAATTGTTATCCCACCCGAATTTTCAGGAGTTATCCCGACTATGGTGGGAAAATGCAGAGATCCATCATGGCACTAGATTGTACAAATTCCAACAAAGGATAAAAAACTTCAAGCACCAGTTGTGCCAATGGAACAAAGAAGCATTTGGACAAGGAGGGGGGGGTAAAGAACTCCAATACCAACTCCTTTGATGCCCTCAAACACCTTCCAGAAGCAGAAGAGATAGAAAACCCTCACCTACCAACAGATCAAGGAAACACCAAAAGCAAGGACAAACACCATCAACAGCCAAGCACAAAGCAGATTATCATCCTAGATTCCCATGTCCTCTTGAACCCAGGAAAAGGCCCAGTAATGGAAGAGGACATTGTCATGGAGATGGATGAGCAGGAGCTATTAATCTAGATAATCCAGAAGAAGCGCTCAACAAAAATGATCTCAAAGCTATCCTGAATGATCAACTCATAAAAGTCCACAAGGTCTTCCTAGATTCTACGACAGGAGCCACTTCCAGGCTAGGCATAAGTGCAGATCCAAACCAAACCCCGGAAAGATCCCCAAGGAAAAAAAAATACAAGGATGAAAATATGCACAACAACTAATAAAGGAGGTAGGGAACTACATGATCAATTTGGGAAAGATCCAACGTCTCTCGGAAAGCTTCTTCTCTCACCCACCCAACTGTTTATGATGAAAATCATCACCTGGAATATCATAGGCCTGAATGGGAGATCCAAGTAGAGGATTCTCTGGAACTATATAAAAGTTGAATACCCATACATTCTACTGTTACAAGAAACAAAATGTGCAGGACAAATAGCAGAGGACTTATTTAAAAGGTGTTGGAGGCAAAGCAACTATTATTATTTGGACTCGAAAGAAGAAGCAGGGGGACTCACCATCCTTTGGAATCCCACCACAGTAACAATGGACCAAGCTCTCTTAACAACAAGTATTATAACCACTCAATAATGAGATATAGGCTCTAACAAAGATGGTATGATCACCAATGCTTATCGCCCTGAATGTGGCCAAGGAAAAGACCGTTTCCTCAGAAGCCTGTCCTATCTGGGATCAATAGTCAAACAAAAACATTGGATAATTGGAGGAGACTTAAACATCATCCTCACGCTTGAGGAAAAAACAGGAGGAAAGAAACACCTGAAGCAGGACAACTTAAAACTCCAGGAATTCATAGACAACCTCAAACTGGTTGACATTGAAACAGGTAATGGAACCTTCACTTGGTCCAACAAGAGATCTGGTCCTCAACAAATATCAAGCAGATTGGTCCTCAAAAAGCACTAGAACAAAAAACACCCAACAACAACAAGAAAAAGATACCCTCAAAAGGCAGCTTGAAGAAAGATACAAGCAGGAGGAAATCTTATGGAGGCAAAAATCTTGAGTTCAATGGCTCAAGGAAGGGAAATCTTATGGAGGCAAAAATCTTGAGTTCAATGGCTCAAGGAAGGGGAAAAAAACTCCAAATTCTTCCATCGTTCCATGATCCATAGATGCTTCAACAACCGCATCACAAATCTGGAAGACAACTAAGGTAACACCATCCTAACCCATGGGGAAATAACAAGTGAGCTTAGGGACTACTACAAAGATATACTTTCAGATCCCCCCACAGATAAAACTCCAACAATTGATAGGATCACTCAAAACATCACAATCCTAATCTACATAGAACAAAATGCAGCCCTAATGCGACCCATATCGCAAGCTAAAGTGGACCAAGCAGTACAGGATCTCCCCAAGGGAAAAGCTCTAGGTCTAGATGGCTTCACCACTAACTTCTTCCACTATTGTTGGTCTATGCTCTGTGAAGAGGTGTGGCAAGTAGTCAAGGAATCCTGCATCTCAGGCAAAGTCCTCCAAGCGTTAAATGCCACCTTTCTCACACTAATACTTAAGGAAGAGAGAGTCACCAATCTGAAGAGCTTCAGACCAATAGCGCTTTGCAACGTGATCTGCAAAATCATTTCCAAAGTCATAGCTCTGAGACTAAAGCCTATTCTCCCCTTCATCATCTCCAAAGAACAATCAGGCTATGTAGAAAGAAGGAAAATCATGGACAACGTCATCCTGTTCCACGAAATCATCCACTCTCTCAAAAGCACTCTCGCCCCAGGTATGCTACTAAAATTGGATCTCTCAAAAGTTTTTGATAGACTAAGCTGGCAATATGTGAAAGCCCTTCTCGAAGCTTTCGGCTTCAGCAAGGATTGGATCTGCTGGACAATGAACCTTACCTCCTCCACCTTTTTCTCAATCATTGTTAATGGTGTTCCCTCCCAACCCTTCATCCCCACCCGAGGCATATGACAAGGAGACCCGCTCTCCCCCTTTCTATTTGTCATCATGGCAGAAGGCCTTGGCCGCTACATCAAAGCATCTATCCAGAATGGCTCACTACAAGGCCTCAATCTCCATGGACTTCAACCAGCAGCCTCGCACAGCCAATTTGTAGATGACACAATGCTCTTGAACACCCCCACTGCCTAAGAAGTCGGTAAACTAAGATATGTTATCAATGATTTTAGCGAACCCTCGGGAACCTCCTTTAACTTGGACAAATCTCAACTCTTCTTTTTCAACTCGCCCGTGGTTGTCCAACATCATATTTCACATCTGCTAAATATTCCAATATGCTCCCTACCTTCTCAATATTTGGGGCACCCACTCTCAGATTCAGTTGCCTACAATATTTTTTGGGATCCCCTTCTGCTCTCAATTTCCAACTGCCCAAGCAACTAGACCTTTTGATCCCTCAACCTTCCTGCAAGACTCATTCTTCTGAAATTCGTGCTTCAAGCCATCCCAGCGTATCTATTCTCAACCATCGTTGCACCTCAATCTGCCATAAAACGAATAAGAAACTTTCAAATAAACTTCCTTGGGGATGGTCACGACCCCAATAAAAATTGGGCCCTGGTTAGTTGTGACAAAATATGCAAGCTTAAATCTCTGGGAGGTTTGGGCCTTCGAGATCCAGGCAAACACAACAACACCATGGGCACAAAAACCTGGTAGCATTGGCTCAAATCCCCAACAAAACTTTGGGCCCAACTTTGGAAGCACAAATATGCACTAAACACACCTCAAGATCACCTCATATGGATGCAGGATAAGGTATAGGGATCAAACATCTGGAATGCAGCCTGGAAAAATCGCTGACTCATACAAGAACATACCTTCTAGGAAATCTGAAACAGACAGAGTGCACTATTATGGACGGACTCTTGGCAGCAACTTCCTCCCCTGCAATCTGAGAACAATCTAAGATCGTATCATGATCACATTCAAGACCTCTCTTCCCTCAAAGTGGCATATATTTTGATGAATACTTCCATCAGCCCCCCTTGGCGCAACTGGAAAGAGACTGCTCAGGATCTCCATGTAGTAGGAGATTATGACCTACATCATTGGAAAGAATTGATCCAACGAAGAAAAATCTGAACAAGTGCATATCCAGACATCCTTTGATGGGGGTACACTCCCAATGGAAATTTCACACTTAAATAAGGTTACTACTTGTAGGAAAACTTCCAAAACATCCAAAAAGAGCACATATGGGCAATAATATGGAAATCCAAGCTTTGGCAAAAAATTTCCACCTTTCTCTGGTTGTTGGTTCAAAACAAAATCTTAACTTGGGACAACCTCAGGAGACGAGGCTTCATAAGACCCCCAATTTTCCATCTGTGTCAACAACAGAAAGAAACCATAGAACACCTCCTTAATCATTGCCCATTCAGTGAGCTAATCTGGAACCAAGCTGCCCAAAGTATGAGAAGAACCAATTAGGAAAGAAATAACATCATCAACACCATCAAAGCATGGGGAGATGTCTCCTACAAAAGTCCCATCCTAAATAGAATATGGAAACTTCTTTTTAGTTTCATAGTCTGGCAACTCTAGAAGGAGAGGAACGTAAGAATCTTCCACTTATAGGCTTCCCCTCTCGCTATCCTCTAGACCTCCATTCACAAGCACATTTTGGAAACCCTCAAAATCCACTCTTGGTCCCAAGAATATTTTCCCTTAGATCCCTTTGAATCCTCTGTTCTAAGATCCTAGAATTTTTCCTTGTCCCCCTCTTTTCATTCCCATGAACTTTCCAGAAAAGCCGCATTTTCTGGTCCCTCCTCTTGGCTTCCACCTCCCCCGGGCTTCGATAAAGTCAAATTTGACAATGCTTCCAAAGGCAATCTTGGACACTCTGGCCATGGAGTAGTTATTCATGACATCACTAGCCAAATCCATTTTCTAATGGCAGAGAATCTAGGATATATCACAAACAACTCGGTGGAAATTTGGGGACTAATCAAAGGGATCCAAATGGCATTATACCACAACCTCACTTGTCTAATAATAGAAGGGAACTCTAGAGTAATCATTAATCTCGCCACTAAAATAACAACAGGAAGGGATCTCGAAAATATCACCCCCAGTTGGCGCCTCCTCGGCCCCCTAAATAGCCTAAAAGCTCTTCTCAAGCCCTCCCTCACTCTAATCACCACACACATAAGACATGAAGCAAATAAGGTGGCAGACAAGCTTGCAAATGAGGGAGTAAATACAAAAAATCCATCTTCATTGATACAAGGCAGTCCCAAGGCTCGCAGTTACTACTTCAATGCAGGGATCTAGCTCTCCAGGATTATCCTCTCTCGAATGGGGTGACAAATGGCTATCAATGGATGACGGGTGACGACAGACAACATCGAATGTTATTAACCATTGCTGCCAACCTTCCTCCCATCCAAATCGAATGACCCGCACTAAGCTAGAAGTTATGGTAGTGCGTTGGGCACTCCAGGGTGACTTAATGGCCTCTTGCGCGAACAAGGTTGGGCGTACAAAGANGCGACATAATGGCCTCTTGCGCGAACAAGGTTGGGCGTACAAAGAAAGGTACCAATACCAGCAGAGCAGTCACCTCGGCTTTCATGGCATTCACCCCTGTCAACTCACAAGGCACTATGAAGGCATGTGCCCTTGAGCGCTCTCCCATTCTATATTTGTTGTATGTTTGTCTTCTCCTTGGTTCCCTTTTGCTCTTACATGTCTGGCCACCCACCATCAATCCTCCGTTCATTTTTCTGTACAGTCCCACCCAACACTCCTACACCATGCCGAGAGACAGGGGAAAATATAGAAGGGGTCCATTGTATTACATCACCCTAACCAGACGTAATAGGCTCGACCCCTCTCAGCTTGCTCTCGTCACTACCAGTAACCCCGACCCAAGCCATAATTGGCCTCAACAACCCTTGCCTCCCCTCTAATCCCATAATTGACTATGGCAGTTTCCATATCGATGAGGAAATTCTTCCTCTTGAGGATCTCACTCCTTTGCTGAGATTTCATCCTGAAATTGCCCCCCTTAGAGCCCATACTTTGGACCATAGTTTTGGCACTGGAGGATGCATTGTGGAGGAAGAAATTCATCCCAGTTGGGAAATGGAAATTCCATCGACAACTATGGACGCAGACTTGGACATGGATGTTGAGTTGATGGAGGAGCCACCCCTGCCCACCCCGCTTCGACTCCCGGATGAGCATCTTTAGCTCATTTTTGAGTTGTGGTAGAAACTAGATGACCAGGCGTGGAAGAAGAAATTCATCCCAGTTGGCAAATGGAAATTCCATCGACAACTATGGACGCAGACTTGGACATGGATGTTGAGTTGATGGAGGAGCCACCCCTGCCCACCCCGCTTCGACTCCCGGATGAGCATCTTTAGCTCATTTTTGAGTTGTGGTAGAAACTTGACGACCAGGCACACATCTAGCGAATTCTGGGACAGAGAATGGACCTCATGTTCGACGTCATGACTGAAGCTTTTGCAAGTAAGAGGTGCCCAACCTGCGGCCAAAAATTCGTCCCAGCTTACAATGCTCATGGCAGCCTGAGCTCGCATTTGGACTAGCTACCCCAGGTGTATGTTTTTCTTTTGGATTTTCCACTTAAGCAGAGGACGAAGATTCTCTGCCTTACGATGTATGCTAGTCGGACATGCCCATTGGTTAGTTGGTCATTGCAACCATTTTTTACAATTAGTCAATTACACTATCTTGTTCAAATAGTTACAATTGCTCTCAGATTTTGATGGCCATCTGTCTTGATTTTGCCATATGTGGTAAGCTCAATCGAGCATCAGGGTTTGAAGCTCACAAATTTTTGAGCTACTTTAGCACCAAAAAGACTCCACCCTCGTGCAACAGTGTACTCAAACTGACTCAATCTGTTGGCATAACGAATTTGTGGGCGTATAAAAGCTTGGTTACTATGGTTCGAGTTTCAGATTAGTTGGCAGCTTGGTGGCAATAGTATGTAGACTTTGTTGTTGTAAATGAAAGTATGGCTCTGTAGCATGTGTTCATTGACTAAATGTGTTATTTTGGCTATGCATGAGATTGTAATCCCTCTCATCCACTATGTTATTTGACCTTTCAGTCCCTATTCATTACACAACAATATTTAATGGTTATTTTCATGAAATATATTATGTCTATATGGCTTTGAAATGCCCAGAAAATTCATGAAGACATTTTGCATATATGAAATTGTGTCAAAGCTTTCAGGTTTGGTTTTGTTATTTGCCTCATGTCTCATGTTGTCTGACATTGTATATATTTTATGGGCAAAGTTTGTCATACCCATTTGTCTATAGTATATCTTCCACGATTTTGCGATTTAATCGACTAGTTATTATGTTGGACCAATTACATGCAAAAGATTGAAGAGGTAGCCCATGTCTGTGAAAAATTTGAACTTGTATTTATTGCACTTATTCCTGAGAATACCCATGTGACAAAGAAACCATATTTGCACACAACTCTTCATATTTAAGTGTTATACCCTCTCAACCCTCCAGACATTAGTTTATATTACGTTTTGCATGGTATATTTTTCCAAAGATAATTGCATGAGTATTCTTTTACAAAGGCCCTCGAGTTTGATCACTTAAAAAAAAAACCAACTCCGAATATGATAACATAGTTTACCATGTATCATTCGATTTCAAAAGAAGTCTCATTACATTTCAAAGTAGTCAAAGGAAAAAATCGCTATTAATGTGAAGGAGGTTTATGTTTCAACTCTGGACATTGTTCATTCCATATTATAAATAACATTGTTTTAAATAAAGCCTTTCAGTTGAGCCATGCATTCCTTTTAAATATTGTTGCTCTTTAAAACATAGTAGAAATTAGTCCCTAACACTCAAAAATGAAGCTCTTGCATACCTTATTCCTATATCATTCATCAGTTCTATATTTGTTATAAGCCTATCCTATCATTCTCATAACATATTCAATGAAAACTTTGTGAGTTCTATTTTTTTTTCCATTTGCAAGTAGTTGACAATTATCATGAATTTAATGGATTTTTGTGATTCTACATGAGCTTTTTTCAGTCATCGATCAAGGGGATCTAGGAGGGGACAAGGGAGAAGGATAAATCCATTTGGTTAAGAAGGAAAAAATATAAGAATATGGTTCTCTATTAATTTTGATTCTAATCCCAATGAGTTTAATTATTTAGCTCGAGCAAGGCACTTCTTCTTGGGTGGACAACAAACCTTGCCTGAGCCTATGAGACCTGTAAATGTTCCTCAACAACCCCATCCGAGTATTATTGACATACCTATGCATCCAAAATCTGAACCAACCATTGATGGGTTGGAAACCAACCAAAATAAACTTGTTTTGGGAAATGCAAGATGGCCTAGTATGCATGAAAATCACCATCAACCTAAACATGGCTCCTGCAAATTCTTTTTGCTCATAATCAACCCATTGTTGACATAAAATCCTCCTCCTCCTTTAAAATACATGCAGAAGAAAAGGGGAAAGAAGCCTATGAAACAATCATCAAGCTCATAAACCTTAAAGCCCACATTTGTCCACTACAAGTCAAGTGCAAAGGAGTCACGGGGAAAGGAAAAAAGGGAGATTTCTCACTTAGACATGTTTCTTGAGATATCTCAATACCGATATTTTATGTTGATAACAAATATAGTGATGTGGATAAGATTTTGATATGGTTTGATGTTTTAAAATTTTGGCTTTTAAAGACATGTTATTTTACAATAGAAGTTTTTAGAGAGGCAAGGTGGATATATTTATATATTTTTGTCTTCAATTCAAATTATGATCACAAGTGGTGCATGATCATTTATTTCATGAAATTTATTTGAAATGATTAAAAGAAATTAGTTGTGTTTCCTTTAGTGGGACACTTGCCTACCTTTAAAAATATTAAATGGCATCTTTCCCTCTCATTAACTTTTTCATTAATTTATAAATAGTCTTTCGTTACACAAAATAAATATCAATTTATATTAGATTGTTAAACTAAATAATTGTTTAAGGGAGATACAAAAGCAGAGGAGGAGTTCAATTAGTTGGGGGAGGATTTGAGACATAAAAGAAATTGTTGTCAAGGTATGCCTAAGTTTTGAAAGTGAGTTATTCATTCTTATCCATTACCATTCCGAGTTTCTAGAGAACCGAATTGTCTTGTTGACAACAGGGTTATTTTGAAAGGTGGCAAAGAAAGATTAAATAGCATTGACCTATGGTTTTCTTTACGGTCATTTATTTCCTTTGTAATTTGTTTACACTATTAGAATTTCTTGCTTTATTCAGTGTTAATTAAAGTTATTTTTGTAGAGTTTAATGATGATATATATGTCTCTTTAAGTGATCCAGATCAGATTTTGATATTCTATCTCTTTCATTGGAACTAGTCACCCTTGTACGATTCTTATTACATCTTTGGCTTCTAAGGATGTCTTTGATCCTGGTCCTTGCAGGGATCTGAAAAGACAATTCATTTTTATAACTTAGATTCATCTTCATTAAAGTTTATTTGTTGATTACTTTCTCAAAAAAAAATTGGCTTACTAGAATGCTTTAATTTCACATTTATTATGTTCTTCATTTTACATAATTTTCAATATATTTTGAAGTTGTTTTTATTCAATTGATGTTATATTTCATTCTTTATTTATTGGTTGTCACATATTAAGTAGAAAACATTAAAACTTTATAATCCAAAAGAAGATTCCAAATACAAGGATTTTGTTTCTTGAAATCTGGTTGTGGTTTTTAAGGGCTTTAAATCAGGCTAACATTCCTGCCTATCTCACTTAGCCCAACGAGATTTGAGATGTTCTTTTGAGAAGCATCATAACTTATTGCATCAATATATCTTTGGCGACCATACTCAGAAGTGTCTTAACCCTTTGGTTCTCTCTTTTTCTTCATTTTTTATTTAATGACTTTGCCCACCCCTCAACAACCAAATGTAAGATTTCATTGGCATGACCAAAGATGTATTACTTCAGGTTTGTTTGATTTTATTTTAGAGATTGTTGTGTCCCACGAATAACATGAACGTTCATGGGAATTAATTTCTCATGACATTGAAATCCAAGAACAAAGAGAAGCCCTCGAAAGGCAAGCTCGTAACCATCCTGCTCATTAGTAGGTTATCTTATGTCTCTGTCTCCTATTTCACGAAGAACGAAAGGGAAGTCCCTTTAATTCGATCCAGTGGTTGAAAATAGAAGAAGAAAAGTGATCTTAGAAATCCTTCAACCAAAACTTTGACGATCTCACTCTGACTTTGGAACTGAAGTTGCAAGTTTGTCTAGGGATTTCTCTCCTAACAAGAACACAATGAATTTTTCTGGTAGTTCAACTACAACCTCTTCATTTCAGGCTTCTACCTCATCTCTGATTGGAAGCATGTACATTAGTTTCAATCATGTTCAATCCACAACAAATCCTACAAAGGTAATCAAATAGTATGGTTTATTTCAATTTGAAGAATATGTTAATACTACTCCTTGGCATGTATCTTCTCCTTTGAATTTAAATCCAACAACTAGTTCTCTTTTAGAATTTAAGGATCATTTGCCCGAATTCTTTGGCAATGGAACTATTTATGTGAATGAACATTTACTTGCTTTCTCTAATGCATGTCATAACATAGGGACAAATGACAATGATACATGCATGAGATTATTTGATAACTATTTGGAAGGGAAAATTGTTGTAGATTTTTTTGACATGAAATTTTCTCGACTTAGGATGAATTATGCTATTGGTTTAAATCTACTCAAGGACAAACACAAAGTCCAACAAATCTGTTGAGATATTATAACAAAGGTGAAACAGTAAAATCTTTTAATTGACATTTCACTAAATTATATAATTAGATCCCTGAGATTATTGGACCTCATAACCAGGCTGCTTTGGTGCACTATTACAATGCATACCTTCTTCCTATCGTAGCAGGTTAAAAGAGAAAAATGTCAACGGTCTAGAATTATCTTTGCAAACCTGTTTATAATATAAAGAACAATTGACAAGAACATGTCTCCCTTTTGAAGATCAAGTTAAGCGGACCGATGTATCAACTTTATCGTAGCTTGTAAATGACATGAGTAATATGATGATTTCTTTTGAGAGAAAGGGTGTTGATTCATCCTCTGCAAAATCTTCCACGCAAGTTGCTTTGAGAAATCAGACTAAAAAATTTCAACCTAGAGTAATACTCTCGAGGTCAAGGTGTAATTTATGTGAAGATATCCATGATGAAGGAACGTGTGAAATAATAAAAAATGGTAGAGAACATATATTTGGAAAAAATCTGATTCTACAATTGTTGCTTTAGAATTGGATCTTGAAGAGGATGTAATGACGACTGACATGAGAAATAAGTCCTATCAAAGCAAGAACAAGTGTGGTCCTCAAAAAACCACTTTTGCCCCTAGTACATCTTCTTGTCAAATTGATTCTCAAGCTACTGTTTAATTAGAGTTGCATTAAACTCTTGATTAATCCTGTGTTTCACGATAGATCTAAGCATATAGATATATGGTATCATCATATTAGGCGGAAGATCATGTTGCTTCAGTACATTCCTACGGAAGATCAGGATGCAGACATTTTGACGAAGGTGCTCACCATGAGCAAATTCGAATACCATAGAGACAGGATCAGGGTGAAGGATAATCCCTTTCTTGTTGAGAGGGAGTGTTGAGATTCAACAAGATCCTAGTGAAAATTATGCAACTACACTAGGATGGAGACTCAGGCTATTTTTAGGTGGAAGTCTACTTATAGATGATGTTCTATTTATAGATGTATGTCGACTATTATTATCCTTTAATAATAGTTGGACAATAAATAATTAGTGTATTCTCAACGAGCACTTGGAAATAGTTAACTGAAGTGGCAAATCATTTATCTATAGGAAATTTGATTTCAAAGGTTGATTGTTGGGACATGCAAGTCGAATTAGTTGTAACTAAGTGATTCAAAGTTGTAACGGAGTTGGATGTGTAGTTATGTGAATTGTAAAGTAGTTTAACTCAGTTAAGTGGGTTAAGCTTAGGTGTACTAGTTGTAACTAAACTTACACTAGTGAGAGATTAGTGAATTAATTTACACTAGTGAGAGATTAGTGAATTAATTATTAATTAATTCACAATCAGTGATCTCACATGCAACTAAACATTTACCACTATTAACTACATGCATGTCAAATACAGTGGAGACCCAATTGAGATAACAGGTGAAAGGGACAGTTTGACTATCAGTTGTGACTTTAGTGGATGCACTCATGCAACCACACACACATTGGATGTGACCATGAGGATTGCGCAGCCTATGCAAGAGGAATTCATTCATTGTAGGGAGTTCCATTAGCAAGGATTACGCAGAGGAGGTAGGCTATCTGGAAGCACTAAATTAGCACATAAATTTTCCAATTTTTGTATGACAGTGTGAGACGATTGTATATTGTATTGAGAGCTCTTGGATT
>CBVK0100184709.1:0-18836 GCA_900067695.1 Picea abies
CTTCTCTTAATGCTTTTCGAGCACAGAAACAAAATTCTAAGAATCACAAGTAATCACTTACCCTCTTAAGGTCTGATAGACCAATTAGGTCTTAGTGGATGTTAATCATCATCATCATCATTGAGGGTGGGGGAGGGAATTAAAGGATAAAATATAAAATATATATTTTATCTATTAATGCCCCCCACCTTCATATATGAGGGTATATTGAGGGTGGGGAGAGGGCATTAATAGCCCTCCCCCCACCCTCATATATGAGGGTGGGGGGCATTAATAGATAAAATATATATGAGGATGGGGCATTAATAGATAAAATATATAATATATTTTTTATCTATTAATACCCCACACACTCATATATGAGGGTGTAATATATATTTTATTTATTAATGCCCCACTTTTATGTACCATGTGAGTGAATATTGAATTTATCAAAACTCAATAGTATACACTATAATATATTCTCTCCGTAAATTCAAAATTAATTAAATGTTGAGTATTTTGGTTTAACGTGTTAACATTTTTAATAACTAAAGCGAACGTGACTGAAGCAATTCACTCAAGCATATTTGATCCTATATCACATTGAAGTAAAAAGTCATTACTGTAGCAACGAAAGTAACTTACCGCGAAACATGTGCTAATGGATTTTAATTTTAACATACCACTGCCTGTTAAGATTTTAATGTCCATGTGGGACATAAGATCATGGCGGAGCTCTATTAAGTCTGAAATTCATCAAACATTGATCCATGTAAAACTCACACTACACCTGAAAATTTGACCGGATTCAAGCTCATTTTTTTGTCTGAAAAGCGAAATTGGGAGGGAAGATTGCTCCGGAGTTAGCTTACTCCATTTTTTTCTACTTTATATATTGTCTTGGAGATTGATTAGATTATTATTTTTTATTTCCCATTAGCTTAGGGAAGGGTGGCAACTGCCTGGTTTTATTAATTTCCCCCACACAGGTACACAGGTAGTAAGGAGTAGGTTAACTTGGGAGCAAACACACTCGTTTTTCAAGGAAAAAAATGGGCCTGAATCCAGCCAGATTTTTCGAGCTAGCCCGAGTTTCACATGGATCAAAGTTCTATGCATTTCAAAACTTTTCTGCAATGGTTTTTCCAAATTTTAAACCAACCTAGATGCTCAAAAAATCAACCAGAGTTTTGGATTGACCGAAAATTTAAAACCACACTGCCTTCCCGGAAAAGTAATTTGGGAGGAAAGATTTCTCCCGAGTTAGCCCACTCCCAGGTAGTAATGGTTGTAGATTCCTATAAGTAGTAGCGTACTAACGGTGATAGAATCTTGGTCGATTAAGGCTCTGCTCGGACAACTACACACTATAATTATGACGTTGGTTAAACGTTCTATCTTTTGTTTTTGTTTTTTCGAAATCTGGTGATGTAAATCTGGACAAAATCGCTATTTTTTGTTGTTTAAATTGTATTTCTAAATGCATAAATGCATTCAACGTGCATAAAAACCCTTAACGTACTCTAATGATACAAAATTAGCTCCTCAAATCTGCAGATCCAACCATTCCTCACCAGATTTAAGCCAAAATCAAATGTAAAAAATTACCTAAAAATAACTAAAAAGTAGAACGTTTAGACAAAACTCATACGAATCATGAAATTAACAAGATGGAAAGACAATAAGCCTACATAATAAACATGACAATTGCGTGTTGGTATGGACAAATTTAAAGAAAATGATTTTAACAGGAATTGGGTCTATCAATCAGTTATTCTGTTATATTCGCCTTTGGTTTTCCAAGGAAATATATGGCACAAAAAGAACCGATATTAAAATAAGATCAATTCCAATGGTGAAAACAAAGGAAAAATTAGATTCCTATTTTGGAATGCACACAAACATTTGATAGTTGAGGTGTCACCGTCGCTTCATTTTGGGTATATATCATAAGCGTTATTATCTGGAAGTGAATGAGTTAAGCATAGTCCACATAAGAATTTATATAGACAACAATATCATGATGAAGGTTAGAACTAGTGCTTCACAATTTTCTAGTGAAGGTCCTAATTTAGTTAGAATTAGTTCTTCAAAATTTTCCACATAACACATTCTTAAGATGATAAAAATCAAGAATAGATGACATAAAAAATCACCTTAAGTATAAGAATTTGTCTCCCATACTAATTCTACTTCATAAGTTCATCAATTATCTCAACTCATCAAATTTTAGAATATCTTAGATGTAGGTCTTCTTTTCTTCTCCAAGGAGGATAACTCTAGGGTTCATGGATCATGTCTTTACGATTATGCATGTAACACCTTATACATTGATTAGATGTTTTATTCCATCATCATCAAAGTCATTATAAACATAAGGAAATGATTCTTTAATCTACAAGATTCATGTCTCATCATTCATCTATGCATGGTTACACATGTTGGATTTTGAGAACTTCGGACAATCATTCTCCAAGGAAAAATACAAGAAACCATTACATAAAACCCAAGAAGACAAAAGAAGAAGTTGACCCCATTGGATTATTGAAGAAAACTATTATTGCAGGAAAAATGACAAGTCATCCCTGGAAGGTTAATTAAGGTGCTGAAACAAGTATAAATAAAGGCAATCTCATTTCATTATTACACATTCACTCTCACTCTCTCATCTAAGGAAAATGTTTGGAGAAGTGTTAGTTGTGGATAACAAAATTTGTTGGGGGCATCTTGGAGATTATCTTGAAGGTGCTAGCCTCTCTCTTGGTCTTTCCTGGTCATACAACTTATGTGCTAGCTCTGGGAGAGGCGCTAGAATTGGGGTGAAAATTATGTATGGTATTTTGTGCTTGATGGAGGTATACTGGTAATATTTTAGACAATATTATTATAGATTAAAGTTGGTTGGGTTTTCCCATGAAAGGGTTTTCCCAAGATATATATTGTGTCTCTTATCTCTTGTGCATGGTGATTGACCCTTGAATGTTTCATCTATTATGGTTCATTGATAATTCTAGTGTGTAATTATTTTATGGTAACAATAAGAAATTCATAACAAAATAGTTATCATATATGAAATTAGAAAAACATCAACATGGTTCATAGATTTAAAACCATCGTTGCACAAGATTTTGATGAGATTTTTCAAGGGACAACACAAGAAGAGGGGCAGATTAAGGTCTACCACATGAATATTGTATAAAGGCTGCCACATGGATATAAAGAGGACTGAACCGACAATCACAACATTAGCCACAACAAATTCTAGAAGGTCGAGTCTTGAGAAAAGTTGGCTGCAGCAAGAGGGAGGAATATAGGACTATTTGCAGGGCTAAATACCCTAACCAAGGCCTTACTGGGACCTCTAAAAGATGTTGGAGCCCTGATCTAGTCTTCCACTACAGACCACAAGTAATATAGGGCTACCCACAGGACTGTCTCGTCTCCTAACAATAGGATGAAGTGATTAAAAACCTAACCATGATCTTGTGTGGGATTTTTGAAGCAGACCAAGGATATCTCATCAAAAGATATTGCTTTGCATTTCTAGGACAACAAGAAGAATCAATGAAATTTTGTTTGACATCAAGAAAGGTACTATTCCTAATCTTATATTTGAAATTGTAAATTGTTCTTCAATGGAACTTACCATATTACTATAAGATAGACTAGAAGGAGCTTCAAACTTTAGATCATGGAAGACTAGGCTTCTACTACTTCTATATGAACATGATATTCGGAACCATGTGAAGGACAAAATTACAAAACTTGAAGGTGAAAAAGAGAAAATTGAATACAAGAAGAAACAAGCTAAAGCCAAAATAATCTTGTTAGATACCGTGAGGAGTCACTTGATTCCCCACATTGTTGAATTGAAAACTTCCAAAGAGATGTATGATGCTTTGGTATGATTATTAGAAAGCAAGAATGTTAACCAAAAGATAGCCTTGAGAATTAAAATATGTTGTATCAAGATGACCAAGGAAGATAAAATTTCTACCTTCTTCATGAGGGTCTCCCAGACAAGAGATCAACTAAAAGAAATCGAAGAATATGTTGGAGACTCAGAACATAGATCTATAGTTATTAATGGGTTTCTAAATTCATGGGAACCATTTATTCAAAGCGTTCGTGAACGAGCATAATTTACCAAGTTTGAAGATCTATGGGATTATTGTGTCCAACAAGAAACCAGGAAATTATCTAGAGATAGCTCGTAGGGACCTCATGATGAAGGAACACTAGCTCTTGTAGCCCATGCAAGAAAAGGAAAGAGAAACATTGGAATGAATAATACAGGTAGAAGATCAACTCTAGATCATGCACATAACAATAAATATTTGTCAAAGATCAAGTGCTAGAATTGTTCTACTTTTGGACACTATGCTTCCAATTGTCCTGAGAAGAACATGAATGAGAAGCAATATGCATCAACAACCGACATTGATGAGATTCCACTTTGAAATAAGATAAAGGTGGCAGATGAGTATATTGTTTAAAGGTGTTTCCTTCTCAACTCCTCATCCTATAAAATAGTTATTATTATTATTTTTTATCTTGGGTATTATCCCTGATATGGGAGGCCAAACTTATATTTTATCTTGGTTATTATCCCTCATACAAGAGGCAAAGATTATATTTTATTTTTTGGTTATTATCCCTGATTTAAGAGGCCATATTTTATATTTTGTATAAGGGTCATTATCCCTAGTACGAGAACCCTTATTTTTCTAGAAGGGCCATTATCCTTGGTATGGGATCCCATACTTCACTTTATTTAGCAAGGTTGTGCAGACTCAGAGAAGATTCCAACTTCAGAGGGAGTCACTTGGCTCAAACAGAGAGTCAAATGACCACCAAAAATGGAAACATACCAGATCGAGTATAGAGATCATTCTGGCATGTAATGTAGAGGGAGAAGATGTGGTCGTAACTCCAATATATGTAAACGATACTTCCAGAGAGGGAGGTGGTATTACATCTAGAGGGAGCAAATATATTTAAGAAAGACGTTTTCACCAATCATTAGGAAAATCATTTCTCTTACTTCAATAATAGATGGAGATCACATCAGATGAATGTGAAGACCACGTTCCTCGACAATGTGATTGAGGAAGAAGCGTACATAGAAAAACCTCAAGGCTTAGTGATACATGAGAAGGAGTATCATGTTTTCATACTGAAGTAAGCCTTACAGACACCTAGAGCATTGTACCCCGGTATTGATGGATACTTGATGAGCCTAGGGGTGATGCAGATCCAAACCATTGCTAGAAGGTTTTTGATGATGATCCTTTGATCTATGTTGATGATTTGATTCTCATGAGAGCCGAATAGATATTTGTCCAGTGTAAGACAGATTTGACCTCAAAGTTCGAGATGAAGGATATTGGCCATATATACAATGGGATTGGAGGTGTGACATAAATCAGATGAGATCTTTGTCACTCAGGGAATATTGATGAGGTTCGATATGATGGACTATAATTCCATGGAGAAAAATAAAAAGAAGTTAGTGTCGATATGATGGACTATAATTCCATGGAGAAAAATAAAAAGAAGTTAGTGATTTTGCTTCAGATTCAGATTTGGTGAATCCCATGATGTACATGAAGTAGATTGGATGCTTGATTTTAGGCCATATATTTTCTTTGCAATGAGCACTCTGAGCCATTATTTGGTTGAAGCCAAGGTATTTCTGGTGGGTGGTAGCAAAGCATGGCACATTTGGAGATGGTTTGTCTTAGGTGATGAAGTGAGGGTGCTAAGATATACATATTCTGATTGAGATGGGAGTGCAGTAGATAGATTGAGCACCTTAGGGTGCTTCTTCAACTTGGGATCATTTATGATTTCCAGGATAAGCTGGAAGAAGGATTCTGTAGCACTCAATACACCATAGATGGAGTATGTCAAATCGATTGTCGTAAGTAGTGAAGCAATTTGGCTTTGAAAGATTCTTGTAGGAATTCGTCTGAGAGATGGTACAAAAGGGAGAAGTGAAGCTCCAATACTTATCGATAGATGAGGAGATTGCAGATATCCTCCCATAGTGGCCATGTTGACTTGGATGAGAAGGATGATACACTAGATTAGCCATGTTGATTTGAATAGTGATGAGTGTTCATGTTACAACATTGGGTAGACATTATCCCAGATCGGTCATGTACGTGGCTATGCTAGTGCTGATATGACCAATGGGAGAATGATTCATTAACTCACACGACTTTCCTAGTAGTTAATGGACCATGTATGTTGATGTTCTCTAAGAAATAACATCGTGTTGAAATTATCCTAGATTGGTCATGCACGGGGCTATGATAGTGCTAATATGACCAAAGGAGAATGATTCATTCATCCACATGGCTTTGTTAGTGGTGAGTGGACCAGGTAAGCATCAAGCATACATTATCCTAGATTGGTCATGCAGAGGGCTATGCTAGTGCTGATATGACCAAGGGTAATGATTGGTTCACTCAAAGGTATTTTCTAGTGGTTATTGGACCAGGTGTAGGCCTTCCCCTGACAACGAGTGGATGGACTCGAGATGCTATCACATGCATATTTTGGGATGGAATGTATGTGAGGAGATGACACATAAACATGAATCATGAAGAAAAATTTCTATGATAGAAGAAATCCAAGTATGGAAAATGTCTCCTTATTGAGAGGGAGTGTTGGAGTTTGGAAACTTTGGGAAGTTATTCTACAAGGAAAAATACAAGAAACCAATACAGAAAACCATAGAAGAAAAAAGAGGAAGTTTGCCCCATTGGATTATTGAAGAAAACTATTATTAAAGGAAAAATGACAAGTTGGCCCTAGCAGGTTAATTACAGAGTTGAAACAAGTATAAATAAACGCAGTCTCATTTAATGATTACACATTCATTCTCACTCTCACATCTAAGTCACAAGTTTGGAGAAGTGTTAGTTGTGGCTAACAAAAGTCGTTGGGGGAATCTTGGAGATTATCTTAAAGGTGATATCCTCTCTCTATGTCTTTCTTGGTCATAAAACTTATGTGATATCTCTAGCAGAGGCACTAGACTTCGGGTGAACACTATGTAGGGTATTTTGTGCTTGATGGGAGTATACTAGTAATATCTTGGACTGTATTATTGTAGAGAAAAATCAACTAGGTTTTTCTTTTGAAAGGATTTTCCCAGGATATATCTCATGTCTCTTGTATCTTGTGCATGATTATTGATCCTTGAATGTTTCTGTTGTTATGGTTCATTGATAATTTTAGTTTGTAATTATTTTATGGTAACAAGAAGAAAATCATAAGCAAATAATTATCAGATATGAAATTAGCAAAACATCAACAACAAAAAATGACTTAAACCTTATGGAATATGATCCACTATCCTTGAGGCCATAACATGTGATAAAATACATTCCATTATAGAGCTAAATATCTCACAAGTAACCTTAAAGTAATTTATAATAGATATGTGATAATCTATTCATAACATTCACATGTTTTCAGGGGTATGGAGGAATCTACTCCCAATTTCCTTCAAGCAGACAATATAAGATGAAATCATGGTAAAAACCAATTGTTATAGCCTTAATTCCCACACTATAGGACAAAGAGGAAGCCATCAGAGGATAGAATCCATAATACATATTATGCCTAAGGTTTGACCCCTTCTAGATCCCTTTTAGCAGTGCGTCACTTGTTGACCACTAGTGACCAATGAGTGATTCGCTTTTGGGTCAAACCTTAGGAAAATGATGTATTCTGGCTTATATCCTCTTATGTATCCCTCTCTAGCCTATAGGGTGGGAATTAAGGTGATAACACCAATTCTAAATAAATACAATCATTTTATATAATACCTTGAGAACATTCAAATTCAATTCCAAAACATTTCATGCACAACATACACCATTTTCAAGCGTATGGGGGATTTGAGTAGTCCTTTATTTAAGGAGGAAAATTTAAGTAATAAAGAGAGTTTTAAGTCAATAAAATCAACCATTAAACATCATTAATTTCATCCTTAAATGTTATTTATTATTATTAATCTTTAATACCCCTTTAGGCCATCATTCCAACCCTCAAAACCCAAAAATCATCAAAGGATTTCATTCAAACCACTATAGGACATTCTCGTGGGTCTTGTGAAGAAAAATATAGGGATTAATGGTCTGATCACATGTTTCCTTAAGTAAATGAGTGACCAGGTCTGTACCATCCTTCATAAAACCTACATGCATCTTCTGAATGTGCTTAAGAACTCAAAATTTTTACTTTTTAAAGATACTGAAGATCTTCCAATCAAGACCATTTCTTGAGGGATTGATAAGGAAGGTATTATACATCAAATAATACCTTCAAATCATTTATTTTTGTGCATGCTAAAAAAAATTTACACACACATACATAGAAAACAACTAGGAATATGATGTATACCTATAGGAAAAAGATACAAGATTTCCAATCTTTTCAAAAGAAAATTTCTTAGAAAATCAATAGGTATTTCCATGGGGACCATAACTATAATTGATTAATATTCAATGGATAGACGATTCATTCTTTTGAAAATCATTGTTTTCAAATAGTTAGAATCCAATAATTTCCAATGCATTTTCCACGTGTCTTACAAACTAATTGATTGCAACAATATTCATTTCACCCACTAATATCTATATTATTTTCATAGCATGTTCTCATACTGACTAATGGAAATTATCATTCACTCTAAATAAATGAAATCATAAAAAAAACAAAAGAATAAATTCAATTTTCTTTTCACAAACTGAACCACAAGGAAACTGACTAAATGTGAGCAATTTTCCTCCTAGCCATAGGAATATTCTTATGGATTCCATCCTGATGTTATGCTATGATACCACTAGGGTGAAGCACATTTTAAATACAATCAAGGTATACATAGATTATCAATGTAAAAAACCAAATACAAAAGAGAAATAAGATGAAATATGTGAAATATACTCTTCTATTATGATAATCGAAAGAAAGAAAGCAATATTCACTTTCCACTTAAGGTGGCATAAACTTTCACTAAGAAAAAATACAAATACACTAATAGTTTACAAATCATTCCATAACATCCTATTTTCTTTAAATAAATTCTCAATATCGAAACTCTAACCACTTGTGGTCCCATCATTAATGAGTACAGACTACCTAGCGTGTCTTATAAAGTGGACCCTTTTACATTAAATAATTGTCTACTACTATCTTGTGGGCCTTATTCAAATATGATTGTCATGAGCATCAATTGGATAAATCCTAGGTAGCATAAAATATGGAGGTTATGGTAGTACCCTAACATTCCCTCCCTTTTCAAAAATAGGGTCCTTAAGGTTGGATGTGAGGAAATTGTTGTAGAATCACTATTGGTTCCCATGCAACATCTTCTGGTTGCATATATTTCCACTATATTAGTACTTATCAAACCATGTTTTGGTGTAATTGATGCTTTTTGGCATCCAATAATTCTTTCAAATGGAGCCAACTAGAGCCTTCTTAATCATGTTCTAATAAGTTTGTTTTCACTTTACAATTCAATATCACAACCTTCTTCACACAAGACGCGTGAAAGAATAGATAAATCTTGGAGTGGAATGGAAGACTTGAAAAACTAAGAAGGAGGGAAATGGGTGTGATAAGGTACAAAAATGATCATATTTGAAAAGATGCTTGACTACCATCATGATCACTCATTTGTTACCATATCTTGGGAGTCCTACTATAAAATCCATAGAGATGTGAATCCATATATATGTTGGGATTGATAGTGTTTATACTTCCCCTGACATATTCACTATATAAGCCTTGTTTCGTTGGAAAGTTTCATGGGTTACTACAAAATATTGGATGTCTATCTTCATGCCTTACCAAAATAACAGGTTCTTATCTCTTTCATATGTTTTATCAAAGCCAAAGTGACCCATCGTAGGTGAAGAATGTAATTTCTCTAAGATCCTTTGTTTGATGGTAGAATTATTTTCAAGAGAAAAGTTCCCTTTATAGCTACATGTATATTGTTTCCATGTATACCCTTTAGGAGGGTTAGGATATTCCTAAATCCATTGGATGGCTTGAACTATAGTTTCATTTCCCAACCATTCTTGATGGGCTTCCTCATGTCAACCTAGAATGGGTAAAGATGACACAAAGAACAATCCATCCTCCTCAAATTACCTAGATAAATAATCAACACAAAATTTTATTTACCGATATTATTTATAATCTCATAATCATACCCCGATAACTTAGTGACCTTCTTATGTTACTCTAGTGATGATAACCTTTGTTCTAGAAAATACTTCAGATTGACATGGTTGGTTTTGATCTAGAAATTCCTTCCTATGAGATATGGGCACCATGAATCCACTACATGAATGATGAAAATCATGTCTTTATAATATGTGGATTTATCCAAATTTCAGTCACACAACTGCTTACTAGTCAATGCTAAGGGAAATCCTTATTGCATCAAAACTGCTCCAAGACCTCTTCTCGATGCATCACTTTATAGGAGAAATGTATTAGTAAAATATAACACTACTAGTACTGAATTCATTCACATGGAATCCTTTAAATCCGACAAGGCTTGTTTAGCTACCTTTCTCCATACAAACGAATTCATTTTGAGGAGTGAAGTTAAGGGAACATCAATTTTTCTATTATCTTTACAAACTTTCTATAGTAATATATAAGTCCTAAAACCCATGAAAGTAGTTCAACATCTTAGAGTGGGGCTAACGCTACATAGCCACAACTTTCTTTGGATCTATTCATACTCCATCCTCACTAATAATGTGATCCAATTATTCAACCTTTGAATCCCAAAAATCACATTTGGAATGTTTCAGGAATAGAAGGTGGTTCCAAAGGAGTTCTAGAGATTTATCGACATGATCTATGTGAAAAAACTAGGTTTTTTTGTATATTGAGACATCATCAAAGAACATTAGCATACAATTGTGTAGGAAGGGTGAAAAAACTTGTATATGATGCTTCGAAAGGTGGATGGAGCATTACAAAGGACAAAGGGCATCACTAAAAACTTATAAACTCATAATGAACTTCATGTGTATGGAAATATATCTTAGAAATGTCTACCTCTTTCATTCTTATTTGGCGATATCTAGAATGGAGGATAAGTTTAGTGAAAAACTTTGCCCAAAGAAATTCATCCTGTAATGTACCCAACCTGCAAAACCACTTAAAATGATTTAATACAAATATAATTTACAAAAGTGGCACACACATAAACATACATGCAACTACACTACAACGAAAATAACCTCTAGTGGCGAACACTAGAGGAGGAAAGTGTGTGGAGGTTTTAGCAAATGTTTTTTTAGGGTGATTTTATAAATACATAATGGACTAGTGTGTCTTATACTATGGACACACTAGTTCTCTGAAAAATGGCACACCGTGGTAGGGTTATTTAAAAAAAAAAACTCTGGTGTGATACTTAAATACTGACACATTGATGCACACTCTTTCTCTAAAAAATGGCGCACCTTGGTAGGGTTATTTAAAAAAAATATATACTCCTATGCGCTACTTAAATACTGATGCATTGATGCACACCGTTTCCCTCAAAAATGGCACACCATGTTAGGGTTATTTAAAAAAAATATATACTCCTGTGTGCTACTTAATTACTGACACACTGGTTGATGGTGCAAACCCCCCTTATCTCTCCTTGGGGGATGCTCGACCTCCTGGTCTAGGATCGTTCAGTCACTTTGAGTTGGATTGGCTCTTCGGGTCCCTGTTGGAACCCAAATCAATTTTCATAGGTCCCTCTTTCTCCAAAGTGCATGCTCTTATTATACCCACAACATTTGAATCTATACAAATTTTTAAAAGCATATTCCACATAAGAATTTATATAGACAACAATATCATGATGAAGGTTAGAAATAGTGCTTCACAATTTTCTAGTGAAGGTCCTAATTTAGTTAGAATTAGTTCTTCAAAATTTTCCACATAACACATTCTTAAGATTATAAAAATCAAGAATAGATGACATAAAAAATCACCTTAAGTACAAGAATTTGTCTCCCATACTAATTCTACTTCATAAGTTCATCAATTATGTCAACTCATCAAAATTTTAGAATATCTTAGATGTAGGTCTTCTTTTCTTCTCCAAGGAGGATAACTCTAGGGTTCATGGATCATGTCTTTACGATTATGCATGTAACACCTTATACATTGATTAGATGTTTTATTCCATCATCATCAAAATCATTATAAACATAACGAAAGGATTCTTTAATCTACAAGATTCATGTCTCATCATTCACCTATGCATGGTTACACATGTTGGAGTTTGAGAACTTTGGACAATCATTCTCCAAGGAAAAAATACAAGAAACCATTACATAAAACCCTAGAAGACAAAAGAAGAAGTTGACCCCGTTGGATTATTGAAGAAAACTATTATTGCAGGAAAAATGACAAGTCGTCCCTGGAAGGTTAATTAAGGTGCTGAAACAAGTATAAATAAAGGCAATATCATTTCATTATTACACATTCACTCCCACTCTCTCATATAAGGTGCAAGTTTGGAGAAGTGTTAGTTGTGGCTAACAAAATTTGTTGGGGGCATCTTGGATATTATCTTGAAGGTTCTAGCCTCTCTCTTGGTCTTTCCTGGTCATACAAATTATGTGCTAGCTTTGGGAGAGGCGCTAGACTTGGGGTGAAAGCTATGTATGGTATTTTGTGCTTGATGGAGGTATACTGGTAATATTTTGGACAATATTATTCTAGATTAAAGTTAGTTGGGTTTTCCCATGAAAGGGTTTTCCCAGGATATATCTTGTGTCTCTTATCTCTTGTGCATGGTGATTGATCCTTGAATGTTTCTTCTATTCTGGTTCATTGATAATTCTAGTGCGTAATTATTTTATGGTAACAATAAGAAATTCATAAAAAAATAGTTATCCGATATGAAATTAGAAAAACATCAACATGGTTTAGAGATTTAAAACCATCATTGCACAATCTTTTGACGAGCTTTGTCAAGGGAAAACACAAGAAGAGGGGCATATTAAGGGCTACCACATGAATATTGTATAAAGGCTTCCACATGAATATAAAAAGGACTGAACCAACAATCACAACACCAGCCACAACAAATTCTAGAAGGTCGAGTCCTGAGAAAACTTGCCCTCAGCAAGAGGGAGGAATATAGGACTATTTGCAGGGCTAAAGACCCTAACCAAGGCCTTACAAGGACCTCTAAAAGATGTTTCATCCCTAATCTAGTCTTCCACTACAAACCACAAGCAATATAGGGATACCCACAGGACTGTCTAGGCTCCTAACAATAGGATGAAGTGATTAAAAAGATAACCATGCTCTTGTGTGGGATTTTTGAAGCAGACCAAGGATATCTCATCAAAATATATTGCTTTGCATTTCTAGGAAAACAAGAAGAATCATTGAAATTTTGTTTGAAATCAAACAAGGTACTATTCCTAACCTTATATTTGAAATTGTAAATTGTTCTTCAATGACACCTACCATATTACTAGAAGATAGACTAGAAGGAGATTCAAACTTTAGATCCCAAAAGACCGAGCTTCTACTACTTCTAGATGAACATGATCTTTGGAACTATGTGAAGGATAAAATTACAGAACTTGAAGGTGAAAAAGAGAAAATTGAATACAATAAGAAACAAGATAAAGAAAAATAATCTTGTTAGATACCATGAGGAGTCACTTGATTCCCCACATTGTTGAATTGAAAACTTCCAAAGAGATGTATGATGCTTTGGTAGGATTATTAGAAAGAAAGAATGTTAACCAAAAGATATCCATGATAATTCAAATATGTTGTATCAAGATGACCAAGGAAGATACAATTTCTACCTTCTTCATGAGGGTCTCCCAGACAAGAGATCAACTAAAAGAAATCAAAGAATATGTTGGAGACTCAGAACTTAGATCTATAGTTATTAATGGGTTTCTAGATTCATGGGAACCATTTATTCAAAGTGTTCATGGATGAGCATAATTTACCAAGTTTGAATATCTATGGGATTATTGTGTCCAATAAGAAACCAGGAAATTATCCAGAGATAGCTTGCAGGGACCTCATGATGAAGGAACACTATCTCTTGTAGCCCATGCAAGAAAAGGAAAGAGAAACATTGGAATGAAGAATACAAGTAGAAGATCAACTCTAGATAATGAACATACCAAGGAATATTTGTCAAAGATCAAGTGCTATAATTGTTCTACTTTTGGACACTATCCCTCCAATTGTCCTGAGAATAACATGAATGAGAAGCAATATGCATCAACAACCGACATTGATGAGATTCCACTATGAAAGAAGATAAAGGTGGAAGATGAGTATATTTTTTAAAGGTGTGTACTTCTCAACTCCTTATCCTATAAAATATTTATTATTATTTTTTTTTACCTTGGGTATTATCCCTTATACGGGAGGTCAAACTTATATTTTATCTTGGTTACTATCCCTCATACAAGAGGAAAATATTATATTTTATTTTTTGGTTATTATCCCTGATTCAGGATGCCATATTTTATATTTTGTATAAGGATCATTATCCCTAGTACGAGAACCCTTATTTTTCAAGAAGGGCCATTATCTTTGTAATGGGATCCCATACTTCACTTTATTCAGCAAGGTTGTGCAAACTCAGAGAAGAGTCCAACTTCAGAGGGAGTCACTTGGCTTAAATACAGAGTCAAATGACCACCAGAAATAAAAACATACCAAATGGAGTATAGAGATCGTTCTGGCACGCAATGCAGAGGGAGAAGATGTTCTCGTAACTCCAATATATGTAAATGACACTTCTAGAGAGGGAGGTGGTATTACATCCAGAGGGAGAAAATATATTTAAGAAAGACATTTTCACCAATCATTAGGAAAATCATTTCTCTTACTTCAATAATAGATGTAGATCACATCAGATGAATGTGGAGACCATGTTCCTCAACAATGTGATTGAGGAAGAAGCGTACATAGAAAAAACTCAAGGCTTAGTGATACTTGAGAAGGAGTATCATGTTTTCATATTGAAGTAAGCCTTGCAGACACCTAGAGCATTGTACCCTGGTATCGATGGATACTTGATGAGCCCAGGGGTGATGTAGATCTAAACCATTGCTACAAGGTTTTTGATGATGATCCTTTGATCTATGTTGATGATATGATCCTCATGAGAGCCAAATAGATATTTTTCCGGTGTAAGACAAATTTGAACTCAAAGTTTGAGATGAAGGATATTGACCATATATACTATGGGATTGGAGGTGTGACATAAATCAGATGAGATCTTTGTCACTCAAGGAATATTGATGAGGTTCGATATGATGGACTGCAAGTCCATAGAGAAAAGTAAAAAGAAGTTAGTAATTCTGCTTCAGATTCATATTTGTTGAATCCCACAATGTACATGAAGTAGATTGGATGCTTGATGCTAGGCCATATATTTTATTTGCAGTGAGAACCCTGAGCCATTATTTGGTTGAAGCCAAGGAAGTTCTAGTGGGTGGCAACAAAGCATGGCACAGTTGGAGATGGTTTCTCTTAGGTGATGAAGTGAGCGTGCTAAGATATACATATTTTGATTGAGCTAGGAGTGTAGTAGATAGATTGAGCACCTTAGGGTGCTTCTTTAGCTTGGGATCATTTATGATTTCTAGGATAAGCTGGAAGAAGGATTATGTAGCACTGAGTACACCATAGACGGAGTATGTCAAATCAAATATCGCAAGTAGTGAAGCAATGTGGCTTCTAAAGCTTCTTGTAAGAATTCATCCGAGACATGGTACAAAAGGGAGCAGTGAAGCTCCAATACTTATCCATAGATGAGCATATTGCAGACATCCTCCCATAGTGGCCATGCTGACTTGGATGAGAAGGATGATACACAATATTAGCCATGATGATTTGAATAGTGATGAGTGTTCATGTTTCAACATTGGGTAGACATTATCGCAGATCGATCATGCACATGGCTATGCTAGTGATGACATGACCAATGGGAGAATAATTCATTCACTCACACGACTCTGCTAGTGGTGAATGGACCATGTATGTTGATTTTCTCCAAGAAATAACATCGTGTTGACATTATCCTAGATTGGTCATGGACAGGGATATGATAGTGATAATATGACCAAAGGAGAATGATTCAGTCATCCACATGGCTTTGTTAGTGGTGAGTGGACCAGGTAAGCATCAAGCATACATTATCCCAGATTGGTCATGCAGAGGGCTATGCTAGTGCTAATAAGACCAAGGGTAATGATTAGTTCACTCAAAGGTATTTTATAGTGGTGATTGGACCAGGTATATGCCTTCCCATGACAATGAGTGGATGGACTCGAGATGCTATCACATTCATATTTTGGGATGGAATGTATGTGTGGAGATGACACATCAACATGAATCATGAAGAAAAATTTCTATGATAGAAGAAATCCAAGTATGGAGAATGTCTCCCTCATTGAGAGAGATTGTTGGAGTTTTGAAAATTTGGGCAGTTATTCTCCAAGGAAAAATACAAGAAACCAATACAGAAAACCATAGAAGAAAAAAGAGGAAGTTGGCCCCATTGGATTATTGAAGAAAACTATTATTAAAGGAAAAATGACAAGTTGTCCCTAGGAGGTTAATTACGGAATTGAAACAAGTATAAATAAAGGCAGTCTCATTTAATTATTACACATTCATTCTCACTCTCACATCTAAGTCACAAGTTTAGAGAAGTGTTAGTTGTGGCTAACAAAAGTCGTTGGGGGTATCTTGGAGATTATCGTAAAGGTGATATCCTCTCTCTGTGTCTTTCTTGTTCATATAACTTATGTGATATCTCTAGCAGAGGCACTAGACTTCGGGTGAACACTATATAGGGTATGTTTTGCTTGATGGGAGTATATTGGTAATATCTTGGACTATATTCTTGTGGAGAAAAGTCAACTGGGTTTTTATTATGAAAGGGTTTTCCCAGGATATATCTTGTGTCTCTTATCTCTTGTGCATGATTATTGATCCTTAAATGTTTTTTTTGTTATGGTTCATTGATAATTTTAGTTTGTAATTATTTTATGGTAACAACAAGAAAATCATAAGCAAATAATTATCATATTTCACGAAGATTTCCCTTTTCTCTATGCAAATCTTCCGGAACTCTATCTCCTAGATATTCTGATCTTTAGCCACCTATCTTCTCCTGACGATGGAAGACTCTACTTGGCTTCATAACTTTGACACTTCACCGCCTTGTTCTCCCATCAATGGCTGGACTCTAATCTGAATGTCCAGATTCGTCCTCCTGAACTTTTCGTTCTCCGGATAGTGAGAAAATCCCCTAAGTATCAAAATTTGTGACCTTCAATATTCTTTCCACGAACCCAACTATTGGGTCTCGATAGTTCTTTCCCCCCAGAGCTTGTAAGGTGATATTGCATTACCTTTTGCGCACTTCTTGTGCTTGGATGAGCCTTTAGACGACTTCCTACAACACTTATTTAAGTGTTGGCCCTGTGAACTCCTTGCACAGGTGTTACTTCTTCTTCCTGAAATACTTCAGGTTTACTAGCGTGATTCCTACATCCGCTCAATGCACACTTGCAGAGATTCTTCCCCTCAGATTGTTTAGTAACTCTGGGTACTATCTCCAACACTCCAGAACATGTTGGGCATGTGCACACCTTGCACCTACTCAATTCCCTCCTAGAAGAGCTTGACAGAACCTTCAAGTNNTCTACTTTTTGTGCCTTCTCTGCACAGTTTCCCCTCTAAGGTATTTAGTAACCTTGAGGCTCCTCTTTGAGTATTCAAATTATTCTAGTGTGCCCTCCTAAAACGTTCTTCTTTGAATTGAAAGAGTTCAGTCACACACACCTTGCATTGGATCACATAATTTACACACTCTGTCGTGCACTCCTTGCGCTTAGCCTAAAGAACCCAAAAATAATCCAAAAACCTCACAGATAGAGAATTCTATCTTTGTCCCTGCAGATGAAATCTAAAATAGATATATATAGTATGAACATACCTGTAAACACAATGACATTCATAAATAAACATCCATCACACATGAATTCACAAACAGTGGAATATCTTCTTTTGTATTGATATAAGAATTTCAATTACAATATAGGAGTCCGGACTGCAAATGAGTCTCACTTCTCAAATCTCCTTGGCTTACAATGATCTTTCATAAAAATTCAACAGCCTCTACTGGGCATACAATACAAATATTTATACAAGAGGGGCTGGACGAGCTTTTCCTCCAAGCTACACTAGTGGTGTCTAATCACCATTCAAAACGCCTATCTAATGAGGCAGATTACAATGAGTGGAAATCTATCCCGAATCGGGTCTAGATCCTTCCTACTGTAATCCACTTAAGGCGACCTCATCTACAGCCTATGCAAAGGCATGACTTGGCTCTTCCAACCTGACACCATTCAATTTCCTTAATTACATTTAAATTTTGAGGAAAAATGAGAGGGTTGGCACCTCTCCTTTTCTTGAATGCACACCAACGTGATAGACATATAGTGCATGCTAAGGTGAAGTGATGATCCTGCATCATACTTGACTATTATGAAAAATTCATGAGCTCCTGCTCATGAGCTTCCCAACTCCATTGAAATCCTCATGGATCCCAAAATTTCTCCTGGAGTTGTCCTCCTACTCCTCTTCTTTTTCATTGTTGTTGTTTCCTCTTCCTTGTTACTTGTGCAGTTTTTACTCTACTCAGCTTCCCTCTATTGATAGCTTATTTTGTTGACTCCAACATCAACTCCCTGTAACACCCTGTTTCCCCTAGTCTATAAAAATAATTATGTTGGCCAAGA
>CBVK0100184710.1:0-17070 GCA_900067695.1 Picea abies
TCTTCCGATCTCACTTTTAATGTGTTTTCATTTTGATCAAATGGAACGGACAACAATAGTTTTTATCTACAATAGTTTTCATAGTCAGTATGTTTGTTGTGTTTGACAAAGCGTATCATAGAGGGTTTTTTTTCTTTTTGATATGGGTGCACCATTTATTTTGTAATGCGATACGAACTCTGCTAAGAATATATGCTTAATAGGAGATGGACGTTGTAGGTAATAATCAATAATAGAGCGACATAGTACGTCCTCTGAATTATCAGGCTCTTGCTCTAGAAAAGACAATGGTTTAAGCCCAAATGTGTGTTTCTCAAGTGGAGATGTGTTTATGAAGACACATTTCCTTGAACTACAGTTAATGGGCAGGGAAAGTGCAATGTGGACTGCTTGTTGAACAAACATTTGCTGAAGATTAAGTAATGTGTTTCCAAGCGTATGTATCATTTGCATTGTATCAATGTGACTTCTTTCATGTTTTTTGCGTATTCTTCTGAATGTACAATATGATGTTGCAACATATGCATTGAGGACATACTGTGCATCTGTATTTGCATTCCACATAACTGGCATGTCCTTGGAGAAATCGTTGTTCCAAATACGAGAAAGTTTTCGCTTAAGGAAAACTGTTGGTTGTTTAATTATAGATTGTATGGCTTGGATGTACTCATCTTCTGTTAGATTTAACTCTGCCAATAAGTCTTTGAAGCTCATTAAGTCATCAAAGTCTCGTTGTTCTAGAAATGAGAACAAAGATCTAGATCTCCCAATGAGAAAATTGTCCTTTAAACTAATTGGCTCTATGATTCTTGTTGTTCTCATTGGTGGCACGGGGAAGTTGTATCTGCAGTGTGATTTTTTTCATTTTTTACAGCTTCTTGTATGATAATGTCTATGAACTTTGGCAAGTTCTGGATCCAAATGATATGTGTTTCATGTTATGTATTTGTACACAAACTGCTCAATATGTGAGTTGTTGTCCTTTCCATAGACCGATGCACCCTCTATCCACATTAGTGTGTGGTCATGCTCACTCCCTCTATTCTGGAATTTAGTCACAAAATAGTAGTTCGATATTTTTTTGAAGAACGTTTCATCATGACATATCAATTGCCTCAAAGCATTTTTTTCTATGCCTATAGTAGCGAGTACATGTCACTGGATCTTTTCTTATGAGGTAGTCAATGTCATCATTTTCTAATATATCAGTTTGTTTTTTCCTTTTCTTGTTCCTATACAATGTAGACACCATAGCCACCAACGGATCCCAGTGATGCTCTGCACTTGTAAATGTGATGAAAAATGTTGGCGGTCCCAATTGTCGGATCAATGCAAAAATAGTTTTCTTGTTTTGTTGCAAATAGTCAGGAGAGATGTGAATATTTTTGAAATTTATGTATCCAATATCATATTTAAGGATTTTTTCTAGGTTTGCCTTGTACTTGACATCTTTGGCCAATAACTTTCTTCCTTGTAGCTAGCCTTTTATTATTCGCACCCACATGCAAGAGAGAACTTGCTCAATTATTATGTGCATTGTTTTGAAAAACAAATTTGTTATGTGACAAGAGAAGTCACCGCTTGAATGTAGCAGTTCCCATCGAACTATTTTTTGGTAGTTGAATCATTATGTGATGTCACTGGGATGTGGATCTCCATAGAACAGTGTTGGGAAGTTCATTTCCTCAGCAAATTTGTCCTTGAATATTCCAAGTGGGTGTTGCCCTTCAACAGGTGCAATTTTGACAATCTTGTCTTGCAAGCCACAAATGTGTTGTGGGTCAGTGAATCCATGTATCAATGTTTCAACAGATCTTTCATTCTCCAATTCATCGCTTGTATCAAATTCACTAGCAGTTTCGAAAGACTATGTAGAGTTGTCATCTCCTTCTTCAAGAACATTGTTCCAGTTATCATTTATACATATGTTTTGTGCTTTGTACAGGGCCCTGGAACATAATTCTTTTAATGTTTTCATGAAAACATGCACATGCACTTTACATGTCTGGTATGCATTCTTGTATTGCAAACGTCTTTTGAGAGCTACAACAATTGTCATTGTATCGCTAATGAATTTTGGAAAGGATTTTTGTACAACATCTAGTTGGACAGACACATTAATAATTGATCCTGTTAAGCCCATTTGGGGTCGTTTATAGCCCCAGGGTCTGATTTGTGCAAATGAAATTCGCAGAGACACAAGTCTCTCTTCAAGTTCTATAAGTGTACTTACATCTGGTAGTGGTGTATTACATCTTATTTGGTCAGGCATTGCAAAGTGTGGAAGATTTTCATTTTCAAGTGATCGTTTGCATGGAAGACAAATATTGCCACTGGAAAATGTTTTATCATTTAGTGTCAAACCGAGGTATTCTATTTGCAAATCAGGGATGAAAGACTTAGTGTTTTTTGCGAAATTTAATTGATCGCAAACCGCACATGCAATAGAACGAGTGTCTTTAATTTGTTTCATATAGATATGTTTTGCATCTCTCTTTCCTAGACAAGCACACATAGTAATTGTTTGCTGGTTTTCATTGCTAGTAGTGCATGGTATTGGCTCTAGGCCACGATATGTGATTTTTTCCTCTTGGTTAGTACCATGACCATTTTGGGATATGTGGTTGCACCTGTTTCTCTCATGCATCTGTTTTTTCAACATGTGGTAGGTTAACTTATGGTTGCCACTGGGAACTAGTTTCATTTGTTGACAAGCCATGTTGAAGGTGGAATCGACATTTGTTATGAGCATTGCATCCTCACCATCTGGATGGTGAAAACGATGATGTTCTTTGTCATTGGACATGTGATGTTTGTGTTTGACAGAAAGTGTGAAACTACGATTGTGTTCTGCACGAAAATTTTTTTTTAGGTTGTGATATGTGATTTTCTATCTACAAGGAAGCGTACCCATGCATTTTTTCTCTCACGTATGACCTTTTTCAAGTTGTGATAAGTTAGTCTATGTTTTTTGTTTAAGCTTTGTATGACCTCATCACAACTGGGATGAGTTTCATTCTGATTAAATAGCATGTGACGCTTATGCAGATTCGATGCGGTTTGGGTGGCATGGACAATGGATCATGAACTGGTAGTATTTCTTATCAAAGGTTGATAATGGATGTGTGGCATATCTGTTTTCAACAACATGATATTTACTCTGGATAATTACTCTGAATGTGATAGATATCCATTGCAAACAGAATCTGCCACCCTCTACATTTCCTTTCTCATATGGCATTGCCATGTTTACAAGGTATTGCTGCCAATTTCCAATTATCGACATACTTTCTAGGAGATATGGTAAAAGGTGATGATGCAAGCAGTTAAAAGCCTGTTGACTACCACCTATAATTGCATTTCAAAAGGATTGCATAGTGTAAAGGCACAATGAGTGCACATCGAACTCTGTTGCTACCAAATAGCAAATTGCATTGAACAAACTATCTCCACAGTTAGATGCAATAGTTGTTGTTATGTGCAATCCATGGGAGTGTATATGATGCATAGTTTGTTTCCAATGTGATTGAAGGTATATGAAAATGAGGGACAAGTAAATATGAGGTCCTCCAAGATTGCATATGGATAATTTTCTATAGAGTAGTGGTTCATAATGACCACTGACAGGATTGGCATCATGGAACAAGATGCAATATGGATCCCTAGATGCAGTTCTGTTGAATAATAGATATCTTGTTTTTCTTGTTAATGACCATATTCCAATTGATATATTCAGCCACTTGGACAACCACTGTATGCAAAATGTATCTCCCCAAAGTCCCCTCTCATGTGCAGGCAGAGTTGCATATGCAGACAACCACATCTTTGAAAAATATGTAGTGACATCATGTATTCCATGCAACTGGCAAAGAAAATTAGATGCCAATTTGTATTGATACGACTCCAATGCATCAACGTCGCCACTTTATAAATAGGCCAAGAAATGATCTATCAATCCATTGCGCAGGTCGGTCGAGGAATAACGTAAATGCAATAGAACTTGAAATGCATCGAAGAGGCAATCTCCCACAATATACGAGAATGCATCTAATCTAAAAAGCCCAATGTTATGCAATACCTGGTCGATGTTGTCATGTACAAAAGAGTTTGTACCTATTTCATAGCACTCAACATCTATTACTTGCTTCATCTTATAAGTTGTGATTTTCAAGATGTTTCTTAGCTATATTTAGATAATATGCAAATAGGAAAGAAAAAGAAAAATGAAAACTATAAGTTTGGAACTAAATACCAATTCCGCTATGTATCCTTCAACCTTCCTTGTGTCAAATTCAATGCCCCGTGGTCGCTATAGAATACGACAAACAAAAAAAGTTATAGTGAACAATGAACCATACAAAAGAGACAACGCAAATGAAATAACACTATAAATTTGCTCAGCACAAAGATCGAGTATTTAAGGCATATCATTTTTTGAACTTATTCTACGCGTGCATCCCATACGCTTTTCGGTAGACATTGTACATAGTTTTACAATCCTATTCACCATTTATTTTCATCCCCACTCTTCACAAATCAACACCAAAACAAATCTGAAATGACTTATTGATGCCCTCCACTGAGAAAATCCATATAGATGGTCTGTCGGATAAACAAAAGCGGAATAACTAGGCATTACAAACTTTTACCACATGAATGGGACCATCACACAACACAACTTCCTAAGGTTTAAATTATCTTACAACATGAAGAAGATATTCTAAGATGTTTTAATTATCTTACAACATGAAATCTAGTCTGATATAGATCAATGAACTGGCCATTCAAATTACAAAGAACCATTTCTACAAGATGAGATTCAGATCTGAAAACGGTGACGGAAGATGCTTTGCAAGACACAAAGGACAACATAAAACCAATAGCTAAATGTGGTTTTTGATCCAGAGAATAAAAGCATGCCCTGTCACAACCTGGAAAGAAAGGATGGCAAGGTCCTGGTAGATGCTTACTTCACAATGACAAATTTGAATTCGTTTTGTAAGCCCCTTTGCATTGCTATTTTCCAAAGAGATATGGTACGATGTTCAGGACATGGAAGTGGGTATATGTGATTGGAAGGCAACAAGATGAAAAAAAATGCACCAAACGTATGGTTTTCAAGAACATAAAATATGAGGAGAACATTTGATTTCCTTTTTTTATATGTCACTGTGGTTGCAACAGATGTGGGTTATGTGTCCAACATTGACATTCAAAGGGGAACAAGACATTTTGGAAGGGAACAACCTGGAAAGAATGCACCAAACGTGTGGTTTTCGGAACCGAAAATATGAGAAGAAAATTCGATTTCCTTTTTTTATGTGTCACTATGGTTGCGACAGAGGTGGGCTTTGTGTTGAACATTGACGTTCAAGAACAAGAACAAGACAACAAAACACCCATGTTTATCTGGTCATAATAGTCACACACAAAGGTGTTCTGCAAGAGGATTTTGACTCAGGCATTCCTGGTATTCAAAATTCTTACTTGCAAACTACAAATAGTAAACAACAAACAACGAATATGAATGAAACCATGGCACTAAAACCTACCCGTGAACGAGGAACGACAGAAGCCCAGTTCCAATCGCAGACACAGAACCCCAACCATGCAAACTGAAACAACAGGTCCAACTGCCGATGCATGACCCCAACCTTGCAAAGTTGAAGCAAACAAGAGCAAGCAGCAAACAACAAACCAATGAACAAGCACCAAGAGGTCCAACTGCAGCTGCAGGACCTCAACTTTGCAAATTTGAATCAAACAAAAATAAGCAGCATCAAGTGAACCAACAAGCAAACATCAACCAATGAACCAGTAACGTCGGTGAAGAACAATATTGCCCAAATTCACAGTAGACAAGACTGTATCCAAAAATCGGAGGAAACTGTATTGTAACACACCTGTTAAGTAAACATTTAAGGTTGTGATGCCTGTTAGGTAAACACTTAAGGCTGTCAGAACCATCAAATGGCCTCGCGCAGTGTAAACATTTAAGAAAGAATGCAGTGTGGCAGGCTTGTTTATGTACGTAATAATAAAAATGCCTCTATAAGTACGTAATAATAACAAAAAATAAAAATAATAATAATAACAATAGTTCAAACAATAGAGACTATGAAAAAAAAAATAGTCAAAGAACAAACTAATATGAAGTCAACTAATAATAAATTGACTCTCCATGCTCAAAACTTTGGATATCTAAACATTTCAATAAAAATAGTAAAAATTCAAAAAGATCATAGATGATAAAAAACTTTGGATATGCTAACATATAAAACATTGGGAATAGCAAACCTGGCAATAATGCCTCAAATCTATTATCCAATGAGATCATGACATATAAGGCTTTTTATTATTATATAAAAAATAATGTTTTTAGTTCTTTAGTTCGAAAAATAGAGATTATGCAAAAAAAATCAGTCAAACGACAAACTAATATGTAGTCAACGAATTATCGATCACTATAGTCCCTATACGCCGTCGGTAGGGACTACTAAAGTATTCTTTGTCAACTTTCAATGGAATTTACATCAATTACAAGGTTTTTTTAACTATTAAGTCTTAAAGACTTGTTGACTTTGATTTTAAATTAGAAATTTTAAATCTTATTTAAAAGCATTATACATTAGTATCTAAGATGCATTATTGATTAGTGTTGAATCTTTTTTTTAATGTTGAATGGTAATTTTGTTGTAAAATACATATCGGGTTTCCTAGGTCACATCTTGTGTTCATTTGTGTGAATGGTGTGTTCATTGGCTTGTTCTTTCATTTCCATATTTTAGTTGTTTCCATAAATTTGAGCACTAAGCTAGTAATTAATAAATCTAAGATCTAAGGAAATCTATTGTGATGAACTATTCTTGTGGAATATCCACGACAGTTCACAGATCACCCTACCTATGTTATTTTAAGATGTAAGTAATTGAACATATTCAAGGAATGCATAGTATAAAGTAAACATAAAAATGTGAATAAGACTTCTAGGAACTTTATATACAAAATGAGTTTGAATAGGACTACATGCTAAAAAATATGCATGGGATTTTCACAAGACAAATGTCATAAAAACTATGTAATCCTCGGTAGCCTTCTTGGGAATATAATCAAAACATAAACAATATCCCAATTTGAATCATTTAAATAGTGTGTTAGTTGCTAAATCACATGCTCCTTCTCCATTTCTTTAGGCATGCATTCAATCACATGCTCCTCCATCTCTTTTATCGCAATCAATCACAACCTCTTCTTGCTTATAGTTCTCATTCTCCAAATATTCTTGGTGATATTTCATCGATTCTCTAGAGTTAAATTTAACTTTAGGGACATCAACTTAGTTAGGTTATTAGATCTAGATCCAATGCCTGACTTGAAACTGGTTGTATGGGAATGAGAGAAGAAAATTATGCCACAAACACATGCCATAGGAGGCTAACCCTTTGAGGCTCCATTAAAATAAGCCCAAGGTTTTTATTTGTCCATGAATTCTTCTCTAACTTGACAAAGGGGATTTGGAACCTTCACTTGCCCAATAAAAGATAAAATATTCCACCATTGTATGGTACACTATACTAGAGGAATAACCTTGTTGTCAAATAGTATGGAATTTTTGGCAAACCAGATGCCTGACGCAATGATCAGAGGTAATGCCCTAAAAAAAAAATTTGCAGAGTTTCCACACCAACTTTTGAGCCCCTCTTCAATAGAATCTCCAACCTAAGAATCCTTGAACCATATGAAACCCTCTAGTTCCTTCCAAACCTATTTAACAAAATTGTAGGACATTATTAAATGGTAATTTGTTTTATCGCTTTCCATACATATACTACACCAACCAAGTCCTTAGAATTTCCTACTATGTAATATGACCCAAGTTAATATTGTATTGTTTAAAAGCGACCACATAAAACTACAAGATATAGTAGGGCATTTGAAACACCAAAATGTTTTCTACCACCATCTTTGAGGTCCCTGATTACCTTGTGAATCAATTCTTTCTAACCCTCCCTAGGTGTATAAGCCCCCGAAGGGTTCAAATTCCATACCAAAGAATTATGCACATCTTTAATTATGACATAGCTTAATCTGAGCTTTACTACATAAGCATCCCACATGGGTTCATATTCCTCCTTTGATCCTAAATCCCTTGCCAACAACCACTCTTGATGACAGATTGTAGTCATATTTAAGTCTGCAATTCGATGTAAGTTGTATATTCCTCTACTCCTTAAATTGTGTATATTGTGCACTAGAATTCTGCAATCTCCATCAAGGTATATCTAAGGATCCCCCTGACTTGGACCTTTATTCGTCTTCCCACCCCCCAAGCAAGCTAGTTCCCTATCAAAAGAGAATGTAAGTAAAACAACCTATCAAATGATAGAAATGTTGTGAGATTTCTTGCTAGGTTTTCATCCTCCAATCCTCAATATAATTAGGATGTATATATTTCTCATTACAGACCAAAAACATTTCCCTTGAACCAACCTCCAAGCACTTTTGGTTGCCAAGGCTTGAGAAAAGTGAAAAATGTTTTTCAAGCCCTAGCCTCTCGTTCCTTTTGGAATCACTAGTCTTCTTCACTTAACTAAATAAATTCCTTTCTTTTCTCTACTACCAAACCAAATGAACCTATAACTCAATCTCCTAATCCTTTTCAATACACCCTTTGTGATCCAACACAATGAAGACCAATAAATAGGGATGGCCTCAATTACTAATGCAACTATCACCAATCTACCTCTATGGGACAACCATTGATTGCACCATCGGTTCAATCTATTTTCAACCTTTGATACTAGCCTCTACCAATTATTTATGTGGTAATCATTTGGTTTAAGGAAAAACTCTAGGTACTTTAAGCCATTTTCCATCTCTAGTAAATTAAAAGGAAAGGGAGTAGAAATACATGCTTGGTCTTCTTCAAATATACCATTGTAAGAAATGGTTGAGTTCTCCAAATTTACCCGCATACTTGTAGCAAGACAATACATATCCATAATCTCCTTTAGCTTTGTTGCAACCCTCCTATAGCCATCACAGAAAACCAGTATATTTTCCACAAAAATTAAGCGAGTCAAGGTACATGCATTCCCAACTTTGATACCAGAAACCGGTAAAAATAAATAAGGAGAGAGTGGATAGCCCTTCCTAATTCCACATTGATTCCTACAAAACGATGTTTTCGATTCATTTATGAGTACCGAAAAGGACATTGAAGTGATGAAATTCATTACCCAAGTAACAAAAGATGCATAGAAACCCATGTGTATAAGCAATAATCTCAAACAAAGACAAGTCACTCTATCATAAGCCTTAAAAATGTCAACCTTAACCACCATTCCCTTTAGTTTTTTTACCTTTATGGAGTGAAGTCCCTCATGTGCTACCCCAATTGCCTCACGTATTTTCCTTCCCTCCAAAAACCCAAATTGCTCCTCATATATGTTCTTGGAAAAGATGTACTTGACTCTTTTTGCTATAATTTTTGTTATGATTTTATAAATACAATTATAGATGGATATCAACCTAAAATTATGAAATGAAGTGGGGTTATCAAATTTGGAAATAAAATTTAAAAAAATGGAATTGAAAGTTGCCATCTTACCTGAAGCCTAGTATTCCTCTACAAATCTTGTTAAATCCTCTTCAATGAAATCAAGACATCCCAAAAATAATTCAACATGAAACCCATTGGACCCTGGGCTTTTATCTTTCTAGAAGCTTTGAAGCACATATAATAAGTCCTCTCTTCGGACCTCCTCCATTAGAGATTGATTATCATCCCGATCTATAAAGTTGGGAGAGTATGATGACATTTGGAAGACTTTTTCTAATGAAACTCTCCTTTTATCCTTATAAATTTTTCCAAAGTACTACAACGCTTCTCCAACAATCTCCCTGAAACTAGTTTCCCAAGTGCCATCCTCTTTTTGAATTTTCCAAACTGAATTTATATTTTTCCGAAATTTTTCAAAGTGATGGAAATACCTAGTGTTTAATCACCAACTTGAAGCCAGAGGGTGTGACTTCAACATCAACATCAACATCAACTACAACAACATCGTTTTCCATCTCTCCTGGAAGCATTGGAGGCCAATGCTTCTCTTGTTGGGAGGAATGATAGGGATTATAGTCCTTAGTATTAGCATAAATATATTAAGCTTATGTATATCACATTAGTATTTGTATTAGGATATTATTATTGTGGACTTGTGTGATGAATCCTTTTTGGTTTCCTAGTCTCATCAAGTAGTTGAGAGCATTTCTCCAACTATCTCTTTTATTGAGATTTGTTTCTAGTTCTTAGGATATAGTGAGTAATTATCTCCTAGATTGTTGAATTCATTCTCTTCATGTAAAGCTATATAATCTTATGACTTGTTAAATAAAATGGAGTCAAATATTGCTATTTCACACTTTGGTGTAGAACTTTGTTGTGGGATTTTTCCTCATCAATCCATCACTTGAGTATATAGTTTCTAATTTATCATCCACCTCCCAAAGAAAATGATCATCAATTGTCTTTTTCAAAAGTGACCATTTACTATATACTTTTGTTTCCCAATTAATTATCTTCAAATTGAAGTGTTTATGATTCCCATAATGTTTCATCAAATGGAACCCAAGACTCTCTTATCCTCTATTTGTAATCATCATCTTCCAACCATTCCAGATTGATTTTTAATGGAGTTGTTGGCCTTCTCTATGTTGGAATCAATTCAAATAGTATAGGAGAGTGATCCCCCCACTAGACGTCCACTATCTAAATCTTATGGATTCATCCAACCATGGTTCGAATATGAGAAACCAATCAAGCCTTTTGTAATTTGATCTTCCCATGTTCTCATATTCTTCCAAGTGGGAGAGATTTTTGCTGAAATTATATCAAGCAACCCATAATCTTCAAGTTTTTTGATAAAATATTCAAAAAGAGTGTCAACCTACACTATTGGCCCCCATATCTCATATGATACCAAGTGTTAGCACTCATATTTATAGCATCAAACTTATGTAACATTTTACCATTTTTAATGAGTTTCACAGCAGAAGTTTGAGAGTAGCTCTAATGGTTCCAACATGATTAAAATTTTGGTTTATGGCTTTAAAAGCTCTCGGGCTATATGTAGGCTTTACATTTTTATAAAATATTTGGGCCTTTAAGGAAATTTTCAAATTTGAATATAAGTCAAAGTATCCAAGGTTCAAATCTACATCATATGTCAGGTTATGAAGCAGCATTGAGTTCAAGTCATATATCAAGCGCTCGAGTGCTAAGGCTAGTACTGAAAGAGTTTTTGTTCTCTTTCTAAAAATATTGGGTCCTACCATCCCAATATTTAAGTCCACATCACCATAGTCAAACCAGTGCACCAAACATATGCTAATGGACAACATTTAACGCTCGATGCATAAGCGCCCAAAGACCAAGCACCAGGTGCCAAGGAGGAAGCCCACGAAGGAGCAGGTTTATGCACAACGCGTCAGATGGTGTTTTGGGCACTCAATTATATAAAAAAATGGTGAATTTTTTATCCAAGTGGATATCGGTGGCCACCCACCTCTTCCAACTGTCTCAAAACAGTTTTTTGACAATTTTGGCAATTTACTATTTTTAGCAGTTTTCACTTTCGAGGCCATTTTGAGGGCCTAAATGAAGGTTTTTAGGGATCAAGATTATCAAATATATCCAAAGGTATTATTGAGCCCCCAAAATGAATCTCCTCGACGATACCTTTCCAACGGGCTATCATATTCCTAAAACGGAGATCGTATGCAAAATTTACGATCCCAGGAAGTTGATGTATTAACTTACCCAAACGGGGCCCACATGAATTTTGGCGCTTCATCTCCTAGGGTTAGGTTTTTGGATGTCTAGGGTTTTTGGCATTCCTGTTTATTGTAAAAAGGCCTTTGGAGCCTCATTCTAATCATCTTCTTGCAAATGAGCACAGCCGTCACATCTCTTCTCAGAGATAAGCCGCCACCATTCCAGCAAGCTTGTTTCCGTTGCATTTTACAGTTTCAACTTATTTCCTTATTTAATAGAAAACTAGTTTTACTATATCTCTGTTATTTTTTGTTAAGAACTTGTTAATAATCTGTAGTCATTTCATTCTGCTCATAAAATCTGGATCAGTGGTATCAGAGCGGTCTGCTCCTTGTCGTCTTAATGCATGTCCCCAACGAGGTCGGAGTACAAAAAGTTGGGTCTCGTGCTTGTTTCTCTTGAGGACAAAAGATCTCGCACACCCAAGCGACCTCTCATGGTAGGAGAAAATAAAGATGACGGTACATGATATCCTTTCAAACTGTTGATTGAAGAAGCCCTCACACAACAAAGGAACAAGATGATGGATAGTTTTGCGCAAATCCTTCGATGGCTCCCAAGAGGTGACGCATCTTCTTTGAGCAGAGGTGCCACCCCCTTCAAGGTACAAATAAACTTCGATATTCCTATATTTGAAGGTCAGATAGACGCAGATGTTGTAGACAAGTGGTTGAATCTACTAGAAGGGTATTTTTCTGTCCATAACTTTTCGAATAAAGAAAAGATTACTTTTGCGCTCCTCAAAGTCGTTCCCCATGTCAAAGATTGGTGGGAAAGTTTCTGTGAGCAAAAGGAAACAGAGGAACCCTCCTTATTTACAGTCACGACCACCTAATATTCCTTCAGGGATGCTATTAAGGAACAATACTACCATGTCGAAAGTTATGACGACTTGTATACCAAATGGACCACACTGCGGCAAGAAAGAGACCAAGTAGTGCCAGATTTCACGAATATTTTTCATACCTTGCACACCAAGTTGGGTATCAAAGATTCAGAGCAACATATGGTGCTCAAGTATCACGGTGTTCTCCATAGATACATCCAGAACGAAATGGAATTTTTGGACATCTCATCCTTGGGCACGTCCTACCAATATGTCGTCAAAATCGAGCAGAACCTCAAACAGAAGACGCAGTAATTTGGGCCTGGTAACCCCGCACAACAAAAGCCAGGAAAGGGCGGTCCCAACCCACAGAAAAAAGGATAGAGAAAAGATGGATAGTATTAGAACAACCACTCCAAGCCACAAGCAAAGAAGGACACTGGAAAGACAAAGAAAGATACCGGGAAGTGGTGTGACTTCCATAAGAGCCCTTGGCATAACACTGGTGATCGCTGCTCAAAGCATTCCTTGGTGCCCAAAGTGAAAGCCTCTGACTCAAATGCAAGTTCATACTCTAAAATAGAACTAGAAAGGGGAAGATAGATCATTGACGCCGAACCCAGTGCCACCGTTGCTACCACCAAGCTCCAGCCTGGTGAACCAGACGAGCCAAAAGAAGGAGAACGCCTCTTCCATTCATAGATGTGGGTAAAAGGCACCCCATTGCACTTCATCGTTGATAGTGGTATCCATAAGAACCTCATCTCAGCAGAGGTCCTTAAGCAGTTGGCCCTGCCAACAACACCACAGCCACAACCCTACACCATTGGATGGCTCCGCCAAGGAAGTGATCTTCGCATCAACCAACAGTGTCGACTGTTGTACGACATCAAGCCCTTCAAAGATGAGGTATTGTGTGATGTTGCTCCTCTCAAAGTTTGTGATGTTATTTTGGTCCAACCTTATTTATGGAAACGTCATGTTGTATATGATTCTAGGCCTCATAGTGTTATTATTACTTTGAACAAGAAATTGTACAGGATATCCGAGGTAGTCCCACCAAGTGTTATTTCCTTGATCTCTGATAAGGAATGCAGGAAGGTCATCTCTCAGATGGGGAAGTTTGTCTTCTTCGTGATTCACTCTCAGAATAAGCGAAAGATCACGGCCACATCCAGGGTCTCCGTGACCGACCTCTCCACACAGTAGAAGCAAGTAGATAAGGTCATGGAAGAATACTCAGATATTTTCTCCTCACCTACCGGGGTACCTCTGCACTGTCAGGTCAAGCACCCCATCGATCTGACCCCTGGTGCACCGTTGCCCAATGGGCCAGTCTATCGTCGCTCTCTGTTAGAGAATGAGGAGATCAAGTGACAGATCCAAGAAATTCTCCACAAGGGGCACATCTGTCCCAATTCATCACCTTGTGGGAGCCCAATCGTGCTGGTACAAAAGAAAGATGGAACCTGGCGACTCTACATTGATTACTGGGGTCTGAATAAAATCATAGTTAGAAACCGATACCTGATTCCTTGAATTGATGACTTCCTTGATCAACTCACGGGGGCCAAATACTTCAGTAAGATTGATCTGAATTTTGGCTACAACCAGGTCCTGATAGAACAGACAGATGTATGGAAAACCACCTTCAAGTCAAAGGAAGGCCTTTTTGAATGGTTGGTCATGCCCTTTGGTTTGAAAAATGCTCCAGCCACTTTCATGAGGATGATGGACGATATCCTGCAACCATTCACCAATACTTTTGTAGTGGTGTATCTGGATGAAATTCTCATTTATAGCAAGACTTGGGCCAAACACTTGCAACATATTCAATAGGTTATGCACACCCTACGGCAGCACAAGCTATATGCCAACTTGGAAAAATGCTCCTTCGGCATGGAAAAGGTCCATTACCTGGGATACATAATTGATCAGCATGGTGTACATGTGGATTCAGCTAAGATCCAAGTCATCCGTGATTGGTCAGCCCCAACCACACTCACTGAGCTTCGAAGCTTCTTGGGCCTTACCAATTTCTACCGTGGGTTCGTGTTGGGATTCTCCCATATTGCATGGGCCCTTAGCCAAATAACCAGGGGTAGTGGTAAGGAAAAAATTGCGTGGGGTCAGTCCCAACAACAAGCATTCAAATATTTGAAGTAGCGCTTTTTCTCAGCCCCAGTACTTTCACTACCAGACCTGTAACAACCCTTTGAGATCGAGATAGATGCTTCAAACCATGCGGTGGGTGCCATTCTCACTCAGCATGGCCACCCCGTGGCCTATCATAGTGAGACACTATCAGATGTTGTCTGTAAGTACCATACTTATGATAAAGAAATTTACTCCATTGTGCAGGCCTGCCTCCAGTGAAGACATTACATTCTTGGGAAGGAGACAATCATCCACACTGATCATAAGCCACTGCAGTTCACGCAAACACAAGGAAAATTGCAGAATGATCACCATCAAAAGTGGTCCACATACTTGCAGCAATTCCACATCAACATCAAGTATAAAATAGGAAGCACCAATTGCGTCGTTGATTGCCTCAGCAGACCACCAGTCACGACACTCACCACGGTGCTAGACTCCTACGGCCATGAGACCTCTAGATGCCCCCAACTCTATGAGACAGACCCAGACTTTGCCACCACCTACCAAATGTTGGGTGAAAACGCATTTGTCAATCATTTCCATCTTTAGGATGGGTTGTTGTGTCGTCTGGTCCATATCTTTGTTCCATCAAGCAAGCGAGCGAAGTTGATCTTGGAAGCCCACTATAGTCGGGTGGTAGGACACTTCAGCATTGAAAAGACAGTGGTGATGCTACAGAAACATTTCTACTGGCTGAAACTTCGACAGGAGGTCAACAAGTATATCAGGTCCTCCACTGCCTGCGCTATTGCCAAACCGACCACTAAGAAATAGGGCCTGTACACCCCTCTTCCTACTCCTGATAGGCCATGGGAATCCATCTCAATGGACTACATGGTGGGCCTCCCGTCCACCAAGCGGAGAAATGACTATGTTTTTGTGGTTGTTGATCACTTTTCTAAGATGGCGATTCTGGTTGCCTGCAAGAAGAACATCACAACAGAGGCCACTGCCAAGCTCTTCTTTGAACGAGTATGGGTACATTTTGGAATCCCACAAACCATTGTCTCATATCGGGACAATTGATTTCTTAGCACATTCTGGTTGAGCCTCTGGTCACTGCTGAACACCAAGCTCACCAAATCCACGACCTTCCACCCCTAGAAAGATGGCCAAACCGAGGTCGTTAATCAAATGATTGTGCATATCCTTCACATGTATAATTCAAAGCACACTCGCACACGGGACGAGAGCCTTCCCTATGTCCAACATAGCTTCAATCGAGCCCTAGATAGCTCAACCGTCCACAACCCCTTTCAGGTGGGGTTGGGATTCCAACCATTGGGTCCCATAGATGTTTCACTTCCCCTCGCAGTCACCTCGACCGACTCATCTCCTGCTCCAACTGAAGCTGACAAAGCCACCCGGTTCATTGAGCAGATCCAACACATCCACCAACAAGTTTAGGATATCCTACAGAAGTCCAATGACAAGTACAAGCAGCGCCATGATCAACATTGGGTGCCACATAAGTTTCAGGTGGGCGACAAAGTTTGGTTGCACTTGCAAAAAGAATGAATTACAGGACCCCATCGGAAGCTTTGCCCACTCCATTATGGGTCGTACTCCATCACCAAGGCCATGGGGGATAATTCTTTTGAGCTCAACATTCCTCCTTTCCTTGGCCTAACCCAGTGTTCAACGTGGATCTCCTTCACCCTTATTTCCCACCATTATTGGACACCTGAGATGCAGCAGAGCAGCTGACACCAACAGAGCTCAACCCCGACTGCATACAATAGGCATCCAATGATCAGATTGTGGACACACGTATCAAGGGCACTTGACAACAAAGGATCCAACTTTTTCGAGTCGTCAAAGTAGGGCAACTCCTGCACCAAGGCAAGTGGCTCACCCGGGGCCAAATTCAACAGAAATTTCCTCATCTGATGGGGGAACTTAACGCAATGGATACCATTGCTTCCTAAGGAGGGTGGATTGATCTAGGTGGATATCGGTGGCCACCCACCTCTTCCAACTGGCTCAAAAAAGTTTTCTGACAATTTTGTCAATTTACTATTTTTAGTAGTTTTCACTTCCGTGGCCATTTTGAGGGCCTAAATGAAGGTTTTTTTGGGATCAATCTTCTCAATAATATTTGAAGGCATGATTGAGCCCCCAAAATGAATCTCCTCAATGATACCTTTCCAATGGGCTATCATATGCCTAAAATGAAGATCGTATGCAAATGTTACAATCCGAGGAAGTTGATGTACTAACTTACCCAAACGGGGCCCACATGACTTTTGGC
>CBVK0100184711.1:0-13751 GCA_900067695.1 Picea abies
CTCCATTTTTCATGGCAAAAAACTCCGAATTTCGTGGGAGTGGTGGCTATTTTTGGCCGAGGCGGTTAAACCGACTTGAGAAACTTGTCGGGATGATATATCTTATTTATTGAGATGATTTGGATGTAAAAGGGTTGGATCTTCATGCCCTGTGGCTATCAAGTTGTAACTTTTTTTTTTTTAACAGATCTGCCATTAATGAAAGGAAGGCACTTCACAGGATTCTTGCGTATGTTCACTGGTGATGTGATTTTCTCAGTTAAATGTTTTCTTGCTCTGTAACCACTTTGTTTTCTGAATCTAATATTTATGAATAGCGTTATGTCTCAGGATTTATCTCTGATACCCTGTTTCCGATTCTTAAAGATTTAAATGTTTATCTTCTGATGTTTTCGATTAAGGAATTCTTGACTGCTTCTTAGTCGAATTTATCCTTTGCACCCTTTCCTCTGTCCATCATTTAAGCTGCAAAATATCTAGTGAGTGTATTATATCACCCCGTGGAAGTCATCCTACCTCGTTTATGGATGTATTTCATTCCTAATTGATTGCAGACCCCATAGCCCAATGGATGTGTAAACTGTCTCAACGAATTTAAAAACCCTTTTTACAACAAAACCAACGATTTCTTTAACTAGCCTAATATCTAAAAATAAAACAAAGCTAAATCATATAGAGAGATCCCTCTCTGAGTCTTGGAGGGATAGATCCAAGAATCGAAGCGGTTTTGTTGTTGCCTTTGTGATTGCCTTTCAGCCTTGGGTAAATTACAGAGCGCTAACAAGCTTGATTTCACATCAAAAGTAGCATGTCATTAGTTTATTATTAATATAGATCCATTTTAATGTCATAACTAATAATCACTTAAATGTATCAAAAGAAATAGAAACATAATATTTTGGATGTTATACTACGATTTTCATTAGACCAAAACCCGTAGGCGTTAATCTCTTCTAGAATCGCCATAGTTAGGATCCACGAGAGGGGGTTAACCCATGTCGTGAAACTCACGGGAAGTGTTGAATCCAATGTCAACATTCTCCCCCCAATGCATGCCAAATGAGATTTGAACTCTAGACCTATCACTTTGATACCATTTGTTGTACTACAATTGTCGTTAGACTAAAACCCGCAGGCATTAATCTCTGCCATAATCGCTAGAGTTAGGATCCATAAGAAGGGGTTAACCCATGTTGTGAAATTTGTGGGAAGCACTTGTAACACCCCAGGTTTTGAACCCCCATTTTAAATAATGTATTGTTATTATGTTGAGATTCCAAAGTTCCCAAACAATTATTAAAAGGCTAGTGTTCCCAAGACATGTAATGTTTCTTATCTTTATTAATAATAAACACATCATTGGATGCTAGATGGACAAGGACTAGAGTTATAGGGGGCTATGATTCCACAAGAGAGGGGGCTTGAGGGGGTAAATGTTTATTCCTATGTTAATTAACTTTCTGCCTAAGGGGAGTGGATCAATTACGTGGGCTTCTTGGGGAAGGCCAGGAGGTTCTTGATTTCCCCACGAGGTTACTTAAACCCATCCTTGGTCTGATTGTGGGGTTGGTTGTTGGTCTTTGGCTTGTCCACTCCGTCACCTTTGTCTTACCTCACTCTTACCCTCACGCACTCCCATGCACTTACCTACCTCCTCCATCCATCCTCACCTGCATATTGTTCTCGGGAAGGGGGAATGATCTATGAAAGAACTAGCCACGAGATAGATGGTTGTAGTGGTCGCTGGTGTGATCCAGTCATGCCTTGAGGCCTGCATGACTAAAATGCAGTGGCCTCTATCCAACATGGATCACAGTTGTGAGTCCTAAGAGTTCCAACATTGATATTATGGACCAATTATGTTGGAGGTCCGAATAAGGAGAAGGACTTCTTGAGGGACTGTGTGGAAGAGAAAGGTGGAGGTTTGTTCTCTCGGGTGGTGTAAGTTGGGTAGAAGAGAGCTGGGTACTTGGATTGTTGTGAGTGGTGGGAAGCTTGTGAGAGCTTGAGAGCTGATTGGTTTGGGAAGCCAAGTTCACTCTGGAACTATCCTTGTGGATTCATAGCCCTGGCTCGGGGGTGACATTACTGTTGAGATTTGGAGCAGTAGTGTCTATGGTTGGGTGGAACTTCCTTGGTTTGCAGCCAGTTGGTTTCATCTTTCATAAATATAAGTGCTCTCTATTGTGATATTATTATCTCTGTATGAATTTTTTTCCATTGTATATTTAATTATCATTAATTGAATCTTTAGAATGTACATGTTTGTTGGATATTTCTATGCATGTTGTTAATTCTCTTATCTTATGCATATTTAATAAACAAAGAAGGTATCGGTATGAGAAAGAAGTTCAAGGGTGGGCTTGCAGGTAGCATACTCTGGCCTGTGACTGGCTGGGTATGTTACAGATTGGTATCAGAGCTTCTAGTTGAAACACTGTGTCAGTATGGGCCAGGTCTGTTGGTCAGAGTCTCGTGGTTGAGAGTGAACTCTAACCGTGAAATTGAAAATCTTAGGAGGAATGGCGTTGAAGAAGCTACACAAGAGAAGGAAAGTCATAAATCCTCTATAAGGGCTCAAAGGATCATGACCATTCCTGTTGAATTTGGGAGAAATCACCACTGTAGGATCAGGAGAGATATGGGATGGTTGGATCAGAGGACAGGTGAACAGCGGTCGTCTGATGAAAAGGAAGCAAGGTTAAGGTCGCAACCATCGGATCCCATTGGAGAGAGAGATCAATGGACAGAAGGCATTGTGGGGAACCGAGTTGCATGGGAGATAATTTCCCAAGGTGGTCCCACAATCCAAACCACAGTTTCCCTGAGGGGTTACATGTTAGATTCAGGATAATTGCGGGGCAAAAAGCGGGTTACTCCAAACCACCGATGCTTTCCCCTGCAATTTGAAAGGTGAGTGGCAGAAGTTGAGAATTGAGATTTTCGGACCCCGTAGAGCTGAAGTGAATCTTGGTTGTCCGATCCAGGAGGACACATGAGAGAAATCCGTGCACTTTCGGGGAAAGAGAAGGTTGAGATTTGATTTTTCTGAAGTATGAAGACCCGAAAGGATCTCAGTTGTCGATCTTCTGAGAGCCACGTGTCACAAGATCCAAGGCTTCGGGTAAAATCCAGTGGGGCCGGACAAGTTTTGAAAACTAAGATTTCTAAAACCCGAAGACCGGAAAGGATCTCAGCCATTGATCTGTTGAGAGACACGCATCGCCAGATCCAAGGCTTCGGATAAATTCCAGTGGGGCCAAATAAGTTTTGCAATTTGAGATTTCTAAAGTCTGAATTCCCGAATAAATTGTAGTCATCGATTCGTGGGGTGGCACGCATCACTAGATCGCGAGCTTTGAAAAAAACAATTTTCAAAAAAAGGTTGAGGTTTGAGATATCTGAAGTCCGGAGCCCCGAAGTAAAACATAGTCATCAGACTGAGGAGGACACGTGGAGTAGATCCATGAACTCTGGGTGAAGAGCTGAAGTGAATCTTAGTCATTTGATCCAGGACGACATATGGAAACAGATTGGCCAGATCGAGATTTCAGAGTTTGAGAGAATTGGAAGTGAGCTAGCATGGAAATTCTCGAAGTCCTGAAGCCCGAAGAGTCGAAGTGATGAGGCATGATGACATCACCCAGAGGTGATGTGGACCCTGGAATCTCTAAAGTGACATGGCTTGTAAACGACACCTAGGATGATGTGGACACATGGAATGTGTGCCACCTGTCAATAATTTTTGAGCATTTGAAGTATTGAAAAGTCAATTAGAACGTGACACATGTCACCCACTTGATTGGGCCACATGTCCACTTCCACTATTTCGCCACATGGTGACAAATTGTGTAGTCCGGAGACTGGGTATGCCAGAGGGGAAATATGTGATATGTTGCGTTGGGTGAAAAACCACTGAAGGCCAGAGTGCATCTCGATCGTTGATTCCATAAGACACGCACCGAAGGATCATTGAATTTGGGTGAAATCACTCTGGGAGAAAATGCATGAGGGAAGTTTGAAACTTCTAAAGCCTGAAGAGCCAAAGCGATTCATAGCCACTGATCTATGGGAGGACACACATTGGTAGATCATGAAATCCAAGTAAAAGCATTATGGCAGGAGGCAAGCAAGGAAAATTGAGACTCCCAAAGCATGGAGTCCCGAAGTGGATCTCGGTCGTTGATCATAAAGGAGGATGAGGATCATTGATCTGGTCTTGGTTGAAGGTTCTAAAGTCTCGAAGCTTCAGACAAGCGCTTTTTCAACTAAGCGTAGGGTCATGGCCGTGGTCGTATGCAGATTGAGAGCTGAGGGAAGGAGGGATAAGGGCCGAATTGGTTGTCTTCGAGACAAAAAATGCTAAGGAAGGATTTAGCCACGGTTTCTAGTCGTGGTCACCTGGGAAGGTTGTTTGAAGGAAGTGCCTGTGCAGGATGAAATTATGTTTCAGCCCAGGGATAACAAGACACTATTATTTTCAGAGAATGGGGATATGATCTCTATGAACAAAAACAAGAAAGAGACATGTAGCATGGTTTGACAATTTTTGTCTATCATACGCATAATTCTAACAAAATGGTCACTTGCACATTTTGGTGAATTAAGAGGCTTAAGCACATCAACTCAGGATGCATATTGAGGAAATGGAAGAAGGCGAGGAAGCTTCCAGTCATGATAAGGACGCCGAAGGCCAGAATACCAGGGTTGGTAATGCAGAGACAAAGTCCAATGGACGCAAGGAAAAATGAGAGTAGGAAACATTAATAGAAATGGTAAGAAGCCTAAAGATGGAAGTGCAGAGCTACAAATCATACAATGAGAGACTGAAGAGAGAGAAAATTTAGATAAATGCTCGAGTGTTGCAGAGTTTAAATTAGTTGCAGAGACAAATGAAGAAGGGATCAAACTCAAGACAAGAGGAAGGAGGCAAGTGTCATGAAAGAAGGGAGGATCGTGGAAGAGATGGTTATTCCAGAAGTGCTAGAAGAGCTCATGGACATCACTCACCTCCTTACTCAGAAATAAATTTTTATGCATAGGATGATCCCATAAGCATTCCAGAGGTGTCCCATATCAGGCAACAAAGAAGGAAACAAGAGGTAGATAGTTTGCAAGGAGAGTTGAGGAACCTCAGGCCACCTTCCTTTGATGGTGAAAGAGAAAGGAAAGATGATGCTGAAGCATGGTTTCTTGGGCTTAGGAGATACTTTTAGTTGCATAACTATTCATCAAACCTAGAATCCGGGATTGCCACCTACCATTTACATAGGAAAGCTACAGTATGGTGGGACCAATTGAAGCAAGTGGAACATGTTAATGAAAGTGGGATCGCTTGGAAATAGTTCAAAAAGTACTTCTAGAAGGATTACCTCTTGGAGCATTTCTATGACAAGAAAATGCAGGAGTTCTTTGAACTCAGGTTGGGAAGCATGACTATGACAAAGTACGAGAAGAAGTTCTTGGGATTGTTAAAGTATGTCAAGTTCATTGGTGATGAGAAATTTAAAATACAGAGATTTCTAAGTGTATTGCCAGCCTTTTATAAGGAAAAGATCAAGTATGATGAACCCAAGACCTTGACTGAAGCCATCAGGAAGGCTAAATACCTGTATGAGCAAGGCCAGGGAAGAGAATCCCTACAGAAATCTTGGAAGGACAAGAAGAATGTGAATTCTGATCAGAGGAGGAAAGGATTCAAGCCTCCCTTCAATAGGAATGAGCCTAATAGAAATCATCAAGATCAGTATGCTAAGGGGGATTTGAAGAAAGAAGATTCCTTGGGAAAAAGGGGAAGACCACCAATCCAATGTTGGGGATGAAAATAGGATTACTTGTACAAGGATTTCCCACACAGAAAAGAGGGAGTGAAGACTGTGCACAACATCTAAGAGTCTACAACAGTCAAAGATATGGTAAGAATCTATGCAACTTTAAATGATCGACAAGAAGAGTACTAGTCCAATATGATTGAGGTGGAAGGTAAGATCATAAATCATCTTGTTGCTATTTTGATTGATTTAGGAGCAAGTCATTGTTACATTGATCCTAATATAGTGGATAAATTACATTTGGAGAAAAGTAAACTTGGAAAAGAAAGCTTGGTTCAGTTAGCCACTGGAACCAAAAGGAGAATCCATGATATGGTCAGAATTTGTTCCATAAGTCTTAATGGTGTGAATACTAGTACTGATCTAAATATCATACCATTGAGGTATTATGATGTTCCTATTGGGATGGATTGGTTGGACAAGCATCATGCTTTCCTAGGTTTTCATAACAAGACATTTACATTTCTTGATGGAAATGGAAAGTAGATCATTGTGAAAGGAGTTCCAAGACCCATCTCTATAAGAGAGATTTCAGCCTTACAACTAAAAGTATGTTTTAGGAAATGATGTCAACTGTATGCAGCTCATGTGGAAGAGACAGATAATACAAAGGGGCCAAGCCTTGAATATTTCTCAATACTACAGGAATTTGAGGATGTATTCCAAGAAATACCCGGATTTCCACCAAGAAGGGAGATAGATTTCTCAATTGATTTAGTGCTAGGAGCCGCCTTAGTGTCAAAAACACCTTACATAATGAGCACACCAGAGTTAAAAGAATTACAAATGCAGTTGGAGGAATTGTTTAAGAAAGGGTACATACGTCCAAGTGTTTCACCTTGGGGAGCACCGATACTCTTTGTCAAAAAGAAGGATGGAACCTTGAGGTTGTGTATTGACTTTCGACAGATGAACAAGTACACTATATAGAACAAGTATCCACTACCCCGAATTGATGACCTCTTTGATCAGCTAAGAGGAGCAAAGATATTTTCAAAGATTGACCTGAGGGCAGGATACCATCAGGTAAGAATCAAGGAAGAAGAAATTCATAAGACAACCTTTAGGACCATGTATGGGCATTATGAATTTGTAGTGGTGTCATCTGTACTGACCAATGCACTAGTTGTCTTCATGTGATTAATGAATGGCATAGTTAGAAATTATTTGGACAAGTTTGTCATAGTATTCCTAGATGACATACTTATCTATTCTATGTCTGAAGAGGAGCATGAACATCACTTAAGATTGGTATTGCAAGTATTGAGAGAACAACAGTTGTATGCCAAGTTGAGTAAGTGTTATTTTTATCAAAAGAAGATCCATTACTTGGGACACATTATTTCAGAGCAGGGCATAGTAGTAGATCAAGAGAAGATCAAAGCCATTAGAGGATGGCCAACACCTAGAAATGTTTCAGACGTCATATCTTTTATGGTATTAGCTGGCTACTACAGAAGGTTCATAGTAGGGTTCTCTAAGATTTATCATCCCATCACTTCTTTGCAAAAGAAAGGAACTAAATTTGAATGGACACTCAAGTGTGAAAATAATTTTAATGTTTTGAAGGAATTAATTACTAGTGTGCCTGTGTTAAAGATTGTTGACCCAAATGAAAGTTTTGTGGTATGTACAGATGCTTGTAAGGAAGGACTTGGGGGAGTCCTCACGCAAAATGGACATGTCATTGGATATGAGTCCAGAAAGCTTAAGGAACATGAGAGGAACTATGAAATGCATGAATTGGAACTTGTTGCCATTGTTCATGCCTTGTGGATGTGGAGGCATTATCTCATGGGGAAGAAATTCGAATTAAGGACAAACGACATTGGCCTGAAGTATCTTTTTGAACATTGGAACTTGAATTCCATGCAAACAAGATGGCTGGAATTTTTAAGTGAGTATGACTTTGATATCAAGAATATCAAGGGAAAGGAGAATAAAGTTGTCGATCCACTTAATAGTAGAGTGCATCTCATGCATGTTATTGTTGTCAGTATGCATCAGTCAGACTTAAAGAGAAGAATTTTAGATGGTCTTGTTATAGATCAGAATTACCTACAGGTAAAGGAAAACTTTCAGAAAGGAGATGTACAACAGAAAATAAAGGAGTATGAGATAAAAGAAGATGGATTACTCATGCATAAGAATAGGATCTATGTTCCTAGTTCTAGAGAACTTAGGAATGTTGTACTGAAGGAAATGCATGATGTTCCTTATGCTGGACATCCCGGTTACTAGAAAACAATTACAACAGTAAGAAGCCAATTCTTTTAGCCGAGAATGAAGAAGGATGTTGTTGATTACATCGCTTGATGTATGGAATGCCAAAAGGTGAAGGCTAAGCATACGCACCCGATGGGTTTGTTGTAGCCCTTGCCAATTCCAGAGAATAAATGGGAAGTGATCACCATGGATTTCATCATGGGATTACCCAGAACGAATAAGAAACATGATTCAATCATGGTGGTGGTTGACAAGTTAACAAAGACTACTCATTTTGTGCCTATGAAGACAACACATACAACAAATAATATTGCAAAAATTTTCATGAAGGAAATTGCTAGGTTGCATGGGATACCTAGAACAATTGTCTTGGACAGAGATACAAAGTTTACCTCCAATTTGTGGAGGGGATTGTTTAAAGGATTTGGCACAAATCTAAAATTTAGCACAACATATCATCCCCAAACAGATGGGCAAACAGAGCGAGTCAATCGAATAATTGAAGACATGTTGAGAATGTATGTGATGGATAAGCCATCTAAGTGGGAAGATTACTTACACTTGGTTGAGTTTGCATATAATAATGGGCATCAAGCTTCATTGAGAATGAGAACATTTTAACCCTTGTATGGTAGGAAATGCAATACTCCAGTAAGATGGGACAACCCAACAGATAGATTGGTACTTGGGCCGGAGTTGCTCAAGGACATGGAAGACTAGGTGGTTAAGATCAAGCGGAATTTAAAGGTAGCTCAAGATAGACAAAAAGTTTATGCAGACAAGAAAATGGCAGTTAGAGAATTTAAAGTAGGGGAGCATGTACTTTTGAAAGTGAAGCCCAAGAAAAGCTCTTTGAAGTTGGGTAGTTGTACAAAGATGGCAGCCAGATTCTATGGTCCATTTCAAATATTGGACATAATAGGGCTAGTTGCATACATGCTTGCATTGTCTGCTTCCATGAATGTGCATAATGTATTTCATGTCTCTTTACTAAAGAAATATGTACATTATCCTAACCATGTTATTGATTGGCATATGATTCAGGTAGAGACAGAGGGAGACTTTCAAGTTTAGTCAGTAAGGGTATTGGATAGAAAGGTAAAAATGCTCCAAAATTGAATTATAGAGCTGGTAAAAGCTCAGTGGACCTGCTACAGTCCTGAAGATTCTACCTAGGAATATAAAGATGCCATGTGGGTAGAGTACCCACAGCTTTTTAAATAAATTTTAGATTTTGATCTTTGTTTTGTATATGCACTAAGGACAGTGCCAAAATAAGGGGGAGGGGATGTAACACCCCAAGTTTTGAACCCCCATTTAAAATAATGTATTGTTACGATGCTGAGAGGCCAGAGTACCCAAACAATTATTAAAAGGCCAGTGTGAGCAAGAGATGTAATGTTTCTTATCTTTATTAATGATAAACACATCGTTGGCTACTAAACGAACAAGGACTAGAGTTATAGGGGGATATGATTCCACAAGAGAGGGGGCTTAAGGGGATAAATGTTTATTTCTGTGTTAATTACCTTTCTACCTAAGGGGAGGGGATCGATTATGTGAGATTCTTGGGAAATGCCAAGAGGTTTTTGATTTCCCCACAAGGTTACTTAAACCTATCCCTGGTCTGATTGTGGGGTTGGTTGTTGGTCTTTGGCTTGTCTACTCCATCACCTTTGCGTTACCTCATTCTTACCCTCATGCAAACCCATGCACTTAAATACCTCCTCCATCCACCCTCACCTGCGTATTGGTCTTGGGAAGGGGGACCAATCTGTGAAAGAATTAGCCACGGGATAGTTGGATGTAGTGATCACTAGTGTGATCCAGTGGTACCTTGAGGCCTGCATGTCTGAGATGTAGTGGCATGTGTCCATCATGGCTCACAACTGTGAGTCATGAGAGTTCCAGCATTGAGATTCTGGACCAGTTTCACTGGAGGCCCTAATAAGGAGAAGGACTGCCTGAGGGACTGCATGGAAGAGAAAGGTGGAGGCCCATTCTCTTGGGTGGTGCAAGTTGAGTAGAAGAGAGTTGGGTACTTGGATTGTTGTGAGTGTTGGGAAGCCTATGAGAGCTTGAGATTTGACTATTTTGGGAATCCAGGTTCACTCTGGAACCATCCTTGTGGATTCATATCCCTGGCTCGGGGGTGATGTTGGTGTTGATATTTGGAGCAATAGTGTCTATGGTTGGGTGGAACGTCCTTGGTCTTCCGCCAGTTGGTGTCATCTTTCTTAAAGATAAGTGCTCTCTATTGTGATATTATTATCTGTGTATGAATGTTTTTCTGTTGTATATTTAGTTATCGTTAATTGAATCTTTAGAACATGCATGTTTGTTGGATATTGCTATGCATGTCGTTAATTCTCTTATCTTATGCATATTTAATAAACAAAGAAGGTATCGGTATGAGAAAGAATTCCAAGAGTGGGCTTGCAGGTAGCATACCCTAGCCTGTGACTGGCTGGGTATGTTATAGCACTGAACCCAATGTCCAATACTCGATGCTTAAAATATCCATACTTAAGATGGGTCTATTCCTATTTATTTTATTATAGAGTTTTGTAATTATTATGATCCTTTTTATTACATTTTTGTAATTATTATGATTCTTTTTTATTAGTATTATTGGCTACTTTTTAATTTTTCATTTCTAAATTTATTTTTTCCGGGTACAACCTGTATATGATTATCACCCAAGGGGCATCCAACAAGTACAATTTGTAAATATATCGTTATCCAAAGAAAAGAGCACCATTCGAGAAGAATATCAATGTTTTTTTATTAAAAACATATTAGGTTATTATCAAATATTTTGAATAAGAAAACTATCTTTATTTGTATATATACCATTAGCCAAAGCAAAGAACATCAATAGAGAAGAATATCAATGATTTTTAATCAAAAAAATTATCAGATTATAGAAATGTCATTTATCCAAAGGAGGGCTTCTCATTCTCATGTGAAGACAAAATGTCAATGCATGAGAGTCATAGATAACAGTGCTAGAAGGAGCATATTTTTGTTAAATTTCAAAATTTTGGTAGAGAAAATAATAGGAAAATGCAATTAAGCAAATAATACTTAAAATTTCTTAATAATACACTCTTATTTTAAGTAGATGAACCACAAATGCAACGAGCTATTGTAGATAAAGATAAATTTGAGAAACAATTATTGAAAAAAAAGATGAGAGAAAATTGTCTAAATTTTGGTTAAATTAACCTAAAAATTCACAGAAATGAAATCCAAAATACAAGAAATGGGAATCAAAAGAATTATGTGTTGCAAGTGGGTTCATTGCGGATCTGTACAAGGTTGTGAAAATGTACTCTCTTTAAAATTCCTTTCTTTGACTATTAATATAAACATGAGATGTACATAGGCATTTTATAGCCCCTCAAGAAGTGAGTTGCCAATGAAACCGTGGAAAAAAATCAGAATTGGATTGGTAGCATGATATCGTAAAAAATACCCTTTGTACTAATATCAACCCTGAGGACATACAAAAGATATATAAAAAATTCATAAAGTCTCCAACCAGTTGCCAATGTAGCTGCCACAAACACTTAGAATTGGATTGGTAGCATGATATCATAAAAAAACACCCATTATACTAATATCAACCCCAAGGACATACAAAATATATATACAAAGTTCATAATGTCTCCAACCAATGACAACACATACTATCCAATGGCCCCAAAATAACCATTAATGTAGGAAACAATTGAAAGTATCCAATCATTGGAAAGTGATTTATCATGGTCCTTGGGGGGTCCCAAAAAAAATGTACCTTTACTTGATTGTGAGATGCATTTTACCATTCATTTTTTAGATGCTTGTACATGCTTTCACCTCAAGTACAAGATAAGGGGGAACAAACTAACTTTGCAACAAATAATAACAATAAATGACTTCATTGAATAAGGGACCTAATAACATAAATCCCATTGAATGACCTCGTTAAAAACATTTTAAAATCATCTGATAGAATAATATGGTATGAATACATGATAAAGAGGAAAAAACATAGAAAATATTCAAAATGAAAAACACCAATAAGAGACAAAATGAAAAACAAAAGGAAAAATGGTAAAACTGAGAACTTTTGCTCTGAGTCGCGAACTAGGGTTTTGCAGTTGCCCGAAGCTACATGGTTCATTCCATAGCCCCGTTGGGGCTGATGTATCGCAAGGAGGGAGGGCCAACAAGCGCCTCCTACAGCCATGCTACGGCGAATGGGAATGTAGCAGAGGGAATAAAGCGGCCAGCCTTCGAGCCGCCGTCTGAACTGCGCTCAAAACTAATGGAGGAAGGCACATTCAAGGACCATGAAATGGACATCGACCCAGAAAAAGAGGCCATCCCTTCTCTTGCGTCAGCTCCTTGGTTGCCAGGTAATTGCATTCCACAAGCACCACAAGCCCCAAAGTATGTTGTTATCTCACCACGCATTGAAGAGAAAAAACAGTACATGAGGGATTATGCCCTAGTTGGAAAATTTTTGGGGCTCTGGCCTACCGAGCAGGATCTGATCAAGTGGATACAATATTGGTGGAGACCAAAAGGTCATTATGAGTTGCAACTAGGATCCAAGGGGTTTTTTACAATTATATTCCATAACCTTGAGGATCGCAACCGCATCTTTGATGGGGGGCTGTATTTTTTCAACTTAGAGGGTCTCTTCCTGCGGTTCTGGACTGAGAAGTTCAGCCCAGAGAAGGAGGACTTTGCTCATGCACCTGTATGGATCCGACTATACCCTCTTCCATAGGAGTTCTAGTTAGAAGAGGTCCTGGCCGGCATAGGCAACACCATCGGCATCTATGTCAAATATTCTGAAGCAACCAAGCAGAGGCACTATACCTCCTATGCGTGAATATGTGTATACTTGAACATCGCTAAGCCACTCCCAGGTACCATCTTACTGGAATATCAAGATGAATACTGGACTCAAACCATTGACTATGAGCACATTCCGTTCCAATGCAGGAAATGCCATGAACACGGTCATCTTTTCAGGGAATGCCCCCTCAACACAGTTCAGAAAGATGGGAACTCTGAAATTGGCAAAGACAAGGATGACTTTGTACAACCAGCAGGGAAAATATGACAAGGAGGAAGAAGGCAACCATCCCAAGTAAGTAAAGATCCCTCCACTAGCAATAAGTTCTCCATATTGCAAGATCAACCGGAATATTACATCACCCCATCGATCCCAAGCGCACCACCTCTGAACTTGGGGCTTCAAGACCCAAGCCTAGGAACTGAAAAACCCCAGCAGGGAAAGGAAGCCGATCCCCTACACCCAAATGAGGCTCATAACACACAAGAACTACAGGAGACATAGGATGGGGATGCGGAAATGGAGTTGGAAGAGAATGACCTTGCCGGAGTGGACCTGGAGCACCTTGAGCACGCTTACAGACAACAAAAACTCTACACCATACCCAAAGACCAACTAAGGAAGGTACATAAGGTCTTTCTCAACTCCTCAGCTGGATCTTCAGCTCGAGCTAGCAAGGCCTTAGGAATCCAAAGCACTCAATCAAAAAACCCAAGTAAATCTCAAAAAGATGAGAAAAAAAGAGGGCGGAAATCCACTAACAAGCTCATACAGGAAATAGGCAACTACATGGTGAACTCGGGACAAATCCACCTGATCTTGGATAGCTTCCCCCCGCTCCC